>VNJW01010191.1:0-71370 GCA_008042615.1 Drosophila auraria
GTCTGTCGGTTTCTACGCGAACTAGTCTCTCAGTTTTTGAGCTATCGGGCTGAAATTTTCAGCATAGTCTTATTTCTTTAGCACGCAGTATATATGTCGGAACGGCCGAAATCGGACCACTATATCCTATAGCTGCCATAGGAATGATGGCGAAATTAATGTACAAAAATTTTTAATTTCTCTGTTTTTCAACGAATTTCTATAAATTTAGAGATATAGTCGTTTTTTATAGTTCTAGAATTACGGTTTTAATTTCATTAAGATCGGACAACTATATCATATAGCTGCCATAGAAGGGATCGGTCGATTTATATGAAAATGTAAAATTCTACATGTAAAATGTAAAATTTACAAAATTTACATAATTTGACATTTTTTTTTACATTACCAAATTGGATCGATTTTCAATGATCCAATTGCTGACTGCAAGGGTATATAAACTTCGGTTTACCGAAGTTAGCTTTCTTTCTCGTTTAATCTCTTTAGAACTGAATTAAACCGGGCTTATAGATACTCACTGCTCTTGCCAGCTTATTAGAAAGGCGAGTATGGTGGTCGTTCTGGTATCGATAAAATGCCAAAGAGCAGATTTAGTAGATCAGTATTATGCCATAATAGACGTCTTTCTAATAAGCTGACAACAGCTGTATATATTAATATGTATCCAATATTTTTGCAGGAACTTCTGAACGGAACATAGTCTGAATCGCACAAGCATCGACCAACAGCTGGGTCTTTCTGAAACAGCTGGGTTTTTTTTGTCAGAAAGTTGGGCCTTAATTTATTCCTTAAAGAATATATGTAGCAATTTTGTTGAGTTGCTACTGTACCGCACAGTCGAACCAACACACACACTGTGCGGAAATATGTCAAATTCAATAACAGCCAAAGTGACGTGCTTCCTGATCCTCCCCGCGTCCAGACAAAAAAAAAAAAAAAACTGGCTGAAGAAGGAGCAGCTACTGTGGCGCCAAACTCTGGACAATGGTAGCCAACTCCCTTCTCAGTTGATTCCGCCTGCTGCCCTGCAGCATCACCATCCATCCCAATGGCCTTATAAAAATGTACGATTTTTCTTCATTTGATGAAACGAAATACAATTTCTCAACGAGCTGCGACGCAACGCAACGCAAAAAAGTTGGTTGCAATTGCAATTTTCTTGCCAAATCAGCGCACGCTGCTTGCTATGTTGACATTTTTAAAAGCCAATATTTCTCCGACTTCCAGACCCATTTTCCTCTGCCTTTCTGCCGGGAGGCAGGGAGAAACATACACACAAAGTACGCCAAAAGTTGGGTATACGAATTAATTTATTTGACTCCTGCAATGTATAAATATAAATTGAATGGGCACCAAGCAAACAAAAAACAAGCAAATAAACTGCGTGGGCCCCTATTTCAGTCGAAGGGTTGAACAATCACAAGAGTCACAATGCAGGAACTTTAAACAAAATAAATAAAGATTTTAAAGTTGCAACATTCAACATACATTAGTAAATGTAAATAAAATGTTTGTATATTATTTTCCTTTAATTTAAATAAAAGTATAACGTTTCGCTATAATTACTCTGTTAAAATTTTTCTTGTGTTATTCCAAGTACAAAAAAAAAAAAAAAAAAATAAAAAAAAAAAATAAATAAATAAAAAAATAAATGGTCTTAGAAACTATACTCTTGTTACATCAATTCTATACTTTTAAGTATTAAAAATATTTTAATAAGATGCTTATAAATTTGATACTAAGAAAAAACTTTACCAACCTGCACCGAGCATTGACAAAAATCTTTAACGCGACAAACAATAAAGCACTGAATTCCACTTAATGAGATGTATTATCGATTTTTTGATGTATGTTCGTATAAAAATAATATTCAAAAATACACAATTAATACTCTATATAAAAACTATACTATTGTGTATACATTCGATATTATTAAGTATTAAATCTTTTCTAAACTCGTTACACTCGTATATTTTTAAGACAACAATTAATATTAACATTATATATTATATATAAAATTAAATTATAAAATATCATATATAATATATAACTTTAAAGGTTAATATTTGTTGAAAATAGCCAAGGCCATAACCATTTAATACATTAAAGTAATATTTTACTTAAATGTAGAATATATTCTTTATTATGAGCTTATTAGCCTAATGAATGTACGAATAAATATTCTAGTGAACAATTGTGCTGATGTTAAATTTAAAAACGAAGTATAATATTCATACTAGCTTAGTTGCCAATGACAGCTTGTTATTGTGCTCTCGAAGTCAAGATAATGGTCACCTGCACTGTCTGTCATTTTACCTTTCCCACCGTCATTTGAGTCGCTGCAAATACATTGATTAATGGCGGTTTGGCACCCACTAAAAACGCCTGCGGTTTGGCCTGAACCTTCATTCTGTCTCTGCCTGAAGAAAAGAGTGAATGAGGAACCTGCGAACTGGGAATGACAGTCGTAAGGAAACTTTTTACTAGCCCACAACTTTGGGCAAGAGAAAACCGCAAACGCAAATGAAATTAGTCGAAACTATTTTGACTATTTGGGCATTTCCGCGGTAATGAGGAGGAGGGCGGCGACCACTCCAAGTCAATTTCCTTAGGCTTCGACATTCGCACCCGAATCCGAATCCTCATCCGCATCCGCAACCGATTTTACATTCAAACTGGCCATGACCAAGTCAAGTTCGTGACGCGCGTTATTTCTAATTAGATTAGGAAGTGCCCAAGAGACCACGCCCCAAGGCCTACACGGGGGAAAATATATTACATTAAAATATATATTTTTTTTAATAATATCGGGAGGAAGGGGAAAATTATATTCAGCAGTATTTTAAACTGTTTCCATCTCAGCAAAAAAAACATTAACTTAGTATTAAGATGCATGCAAGCCAATCGGTTTTAAGGGAAAAACGTTGTGGTTAAAAGTACCTAATTTTTTTCCTCTGCTTAGGGACACCACTCCCAGACCCGAAATAAAACCGATTTGATTGCCATTCGGTGCTCGGCCGACTTCTTTTGGCTGCTCGTTTTTCAGTAATTTTAATTGAAAAAATTCTTCAATTTTGCCATCCATCTGACTGGCAGGTTTGGCCCCGCTTCGTGTTCTCATCTCTCATCCGACAGCCGTAGAAATGTAATTAGCCAGCCTCGTCCGCTCCAGTCTGCCGTCTGTTGTCTGTTTGTGTCAACTTTTCAATTAAATATTCATAAAAAATGCAATTTGCCAGCCACTTTGCAGTGCGGAAAGATATTTTGCAATTAGTTTTAAGTGCTGCATAGGGTCAGGCGCCGTGCCTAAATGGCTATTATTCGATTGATTTGCCTCAGGGCTGGAGACTCAAGGGAAACAGAACTGCTTGTCACCATAACTATGACTCTTGGTTCTCGATATTATTAGTTAGGCTGCAGCCGTACTTTTACAAAGCCAACAAAGCCGCATAGTTAGCTTGACTTTTACAGCCCATTTCTGATTTCCCCACATCGGTTATATCGTCACAACTTTTTTGTTGCCATTTCTAGACGGAATTGTTTAGTCTCTGTTCAATATTCATATATCACTTTAAGTTATCAATTATCATTTAGATTCTGCTAAAATAAGTATAGATATTAATATAAACCATGCTTGAAAAAATAAAGTTCAACAAAGAATAAGGTTCTCAATTTATTAAACAACTTCCAATCATTAAAATAGTTTAGTGCTTTGCTGATATTGCATTTCTAATAACATCTAAATGTTAATATTAATCACCTCAGCTATGTTTTATTGCTAAAGTTGTTTTGTTAAACGATGAGTGACTAAAAATATCACTCTAACTAAGGCCTACTTAACTAACTCGTCTAATTAACTACTTCCTTGGTAAATTAGGCCCTGCTGAATGCTCACTTGTGCTCTCACTAGGGAGTCCCAATTGATAAACTGGTATTCACTAGACGCAAGTATACTCTCCTCAGTTCTGCATCCCTGACACGATGTTAGTAAGTTTTTGCACAGTTGGGATTGGGGAATCTTTAATTAAGTTGGCCACCGGGAAGGGAGATCCGGGGGAGTGCCAGGTGAGTTGCTGGAGGAGAAGGGTTCGCTAATTCTAGCGGAGCTATCGCCAGTGCTTTGTCTTGCATTTCACGTGCCCTTTGTGCAAACGAAATGGGGATAATTAATCATTCGTTCTGCGGTTAGTTGACCGCTCTTCGATTTGTTCCGTGACCTGCGATCCGCCGTACTTATTCGGGCCACTACTTTAATTAAAAAGCACAACTCTTTGCGGCAATTGGCGTAAGTTATTGGCCGGCGATGATTTGCTCCTTTCGTCCCCAACATTGTCACTGGCACATGTTGGCGTTGGACTGCTGGCCATAATCACAGGAGTTGACGTCTACTCGTACATGGTGCGCAGGAGGGCGAAGAATTTATAGGAGAGTTGCAGGAGCTGGAGGAGGGTGTTAAGTTAATGTCAGACTTTGAGCAAATATTTAGATCCAGCTTACATCCGACACGGTGACCAGTGACACCTTCAAGAAAATGGTGGCCTTGAGACAGCTGGGCTGCTGGGCCCTCTTGACGATCAGGATTAGCATTTTGCGGTAGCGCAGATCGGCATGGAACCAATCGTGATTGTATACCGCCTGGCCAATGTGCTCGCTCTGAAATGAAGACACTAGAATTACTTTACACGGAAGGAAGGACATTGTACATAGTATTGCCTAATACACAGAGTGAATTATGGCATCCTGAAATTGAGAGTTTGAGAATTTGAGTACGGATTTTAAAGAAATTCTTAGTTCTTAGTTTCCTCACTTTGAGAACAAAAAAACTCAAAATGAATACAAAAGTACTCACACTGTGCGTGTGTTTGTCGGATATCAAATTAATACAAAATATGCGCTCTTTTAATTTAATTATAGCAGTTATGGTATATAGTAAATCTGACCACAATATCATATAGCTGTTATAGGAACAAAAGGGAAATTAATAGAAAATAAACAGATTTACTAGTTCGGACAACTATATCATAAGGATGCTATATGAGCGAGGGGGTTAACTAATATAAAAATGTAAAAATTAATACATAAATGGTAAAATGTATTGGTAAATATAATGAAAATTGACTTCGTTTTTTCAATGATCCAATAACAAACTGCAAGGGTATACAAACTTCGGATTACCGAAGTTTGCTTTATTTCTTGTTTTAATTCGAATGCAGTTTACCATTATACATTTAGCCATGCTTAGATTTATATGTGTTAACTCAGTCTATTAATAACCTCAAAGTTATTTAAACTATTAAATTTTAGATAGACTTAGTTTTAATAATATAATAACTCACCGCATCGAGCAGCCGCTGGGCATAGGTGGCGATCATGAAGACCTGGACCATGGCGCAGAAAAGAAAGAGGACGAGCATCACCAGGTTGTCGATCTTGCCGCCGATGGTCATCTGGAATCCTACAAAGCAGATTATGAACGAGGAGGATACAAAGTTTGAGAGCAGCGAAACGCCGAAGATTTCGTTGACGTCCTGGCAGAGGTGCAGCAGCCGCTGGTGGTAGGCAACCACCGCCTGGAGGAACTGCAGATCCCGCTGGGGCGTGGTCAGCCCCGCCACGTGTCCTTCGATGTGCCCGGCTAGGCGGGTGAAGTGCATTACCAGCAGGGTGACCAGGGCGCACATCAACATGTCGGCTGCCAGCTGTCCGGAGAGGCAGGCCTGCCCGGCAATGTTCTGCGAGATGTACATTAGGTAGTAGCTGGATCCGGTGCTCCAGTCCCAGGGCACCCAGCAGTAGTAGGGCAGCATCCGCTGGAACTGGCGCAGTCCCAACCAGAAGTCGCAGACCAGGTAGTAGACCGCCCAGTACAGGTTGTAGGTCCAGATCAGCACCAGGTGCATGCCGAAGTAGAAGACGCTGTAGCGTTTATAGCCGCCGAAGTGAGCCTTCACATCGTAGAGCGTCTGCTGGTCGGCGCTCTGCGGGTGCAGCTGTTCCATTTCATGCACCACGTGGGTGAGCTGCGTCCTCTGCCGCCAGATGTGCCAGATCTTCAAGTCGCCAACCACCACGAACCCTATGAACGAGAGGTTCATGGTGGCCTCCAGGAAGTTGCTCCCATTACTGATCGCCAGGAATACGTAGATCAGCTCCGTTAGGAGCACAGCGTTGAGGTTGATCATTTGTGCGATGAAAATCCAGTAGAGCATTAGCTCCTTCCTCTTCCCGCTGTCCTTGTGATCGTAGGCCAGCATTCCGATCGACAGATAGAACACATTGGCGTACTTCAGGAAGCCCTCCAGGGGAATGGGTTCCTGCTCCTTCGATGACTTGGACTTCTTATCCGCTGACATTTTGTATTGCCTACAATTCCGCGTCGTCGGCCCTATATATATCCCCCAAATTAATGGGCCACCCGTGACACGGCCGCTGTCGATGATTTAATAATTTACTATTGCCACACACACTCGGCAATTGGCACGCCCCCTTGATTACCATGTACACGGCGAGCATCTCTCAATTAGGGCGTTGTGAACCCGTACAGTTGGCCGAGCTGGGGGCGTGGTTAATTGAGCCTAAGTCGAAATCGATGACTCCCTCAATTAAGTGGGTCCAGTTGCTCACAAATGTCAGCGATTAGTCCGACCTCCGATGACCATTCGAATGGAGCAATGCCGTTCATCAAGGCGGCTCGATTTGAAGGGATCCCAAGAGTTAATGGCAGTCTTAAGTCTGAAGTCATTCAAAGCACATTTTATAGGGGCAAGTCCCTTAAATATAATTTAAATTATTAATTAAATAAAACTGTTGAAGAAACCAGAAAAGAATAATTTATTTATAAGAAAATATATTTAAGTCTGCATTGGAGTCTGACTGTACGAAATTAAGATTTAATATTACTAATTTTATTATTTAGGGTCCGCATTTGTGTAGAGTTTTTTAGTCAGATTCGCGAACTACGTAATATTATAATTTTAACTTAAATTGTTAGTTCTTATGTGGCGTCTCCAAAATTTAGAGAGAGAATTTTTTGAGTAAAATGGACTCAAAATTAGAAAATGTGTACTTAAATAATTGCCCAAGTTGCTCAAATAAAAGTCCATATGCTCACACTTTGAGATGATGCATACTCAGTTTGAGTACATATTTAAAGAACAAAAATTCTCATTTTCAGTACGTTTATACTGAGCAAAAAGTTGCGTTTCGATAAATGGTCTCCTCTTTTTCATGCTTGTTTTATTATTATTTTATTTTTATGAGAGCGTGATGGAGCAATTGCCATTCAGAGTTGGAGAAGTGAGCGACTTTACCGTTCTTCTCCTTTCACCCCTTCTCTACCATCTTCACTACAGAACTACTCATTTCAATTCGAGAATATTTGCTTATTTTGAGAATTTCTGTATTCAATTTAGTTTTTGAGGAAATATATACATATTTGGAAACGCATCTTCTCAACTTTAGGATGCCACAATTCTCTCTGGGTATGCGTTTAGGGTAAGTTCGTTTTGTTTATAAGAATTCGAGAGAGCATGTGAAGCATCAGTTATGTATTTCCTCCACAGCCTTGATTTTTGTGTTTCTTTTCTGCCATTGGCAAGGACATTGTTAACTTGTTTTTGGATCCCGACCCACATTCTGTGTATGGAGGGCCTCGGTGACATCATGTCTTGGTTTTTGCCTATTTCCTGTTTACTTACATCGAAATGGCCAAGTTCCCATTTCCTTGCAAACGCATTGGGATTCCCATTTCTTCTGCGGAACTGACACCCAGTTTATGTCCTGGATCAACTGTTTTGCTGCCTTCCTCCTCTGGTTGTTTATTCGCTCGTTTGTTTTTTGCTGGCAAAACTTGGTATGTTGCAATTAAATCCCATTCAAGGGGAAGAGCAGATGACAGCCCAGATGATGGTTTATTCGATATGAGGCAACGCCCCGCTCCTGATCCTGAATCGGAATGTGACTCTGACTGAATAACTGACCTCATTTGCGTATCGCATTCCTAATGAAATTTACATGACTATTCGGCCGCAGCAATACTAATGAAGAGCATTGTTGTTGCACGAATGTGCACATGGATACATATATAGCCATATGAGAGATTTATTCTCGAATGCAATTAGCATTTTAAATTTATCTCACGCGGCGCACAATTTTTCACTCCTTAATGGCATTTGTAATGTTAAACCAAAATTAATTTAATAAATTGTTGTTGCCCCGCCCTGCCAGCCCTGCGCTGTCAGCGTTATGTAATTTTAATGCATTTCTATTTGCCACTTAAAGTTTTTGCGTCTGCTGTTTTTGTTTGAAATATTAAACCAATTTGCATAGAAAAAGTGTCTGGAAAAAGAGCAACAAACGTGCAATAGAAAAGGTTTTATTGATTTTAATTATATTTGTTTTTTTAAATTTTGATATTCGTTTGGAAAATGTTTTTAGATGGGAAAGGGTTTGAACGGGGTTACAGAAAATGGTACTTCATATCCCATATTTGATATCTGCTCTCTAGTTAAAACAATGGAAAACATAGAGGTCGGGCCAGTTTTTCCCATTCTTAATTGCAGATACAGGAATTTGTGATGTCCCCTTTCTAAGGCTTAGCCATGTGACCGTTAAGGTATACGTGGTTCTGCTGGCGGATTACAAAGGCAAATGGATGATCGGCTGTAAAGTGCATCCTCAGGGCATATCTCATCTCAATCAGTGATTTGTGTGTGACTCCATCAAAGTTAGCCCCTGCCTCGCCTGCAAGCAGGCCTCTTAAACCGCACTTCGGTGTAAATAGTTCTCGGATGCCCAGGTGCCACGAAACCAAGTACACTAAAAATTGCTCGTTTTTGGTCATCTCGTCAAAGAATTTGTGTTTCCTATTGGAAGAAGAGGGCATTCACCAGAATCGCATTTAATTCAGGTGTCAAGCTTTGCATATCCTCTATCCTTCCACTCGTATGCTCTAAAGCCCACTGATTCACGCTTTGGACGGCCTTACTTTTGCTGGCTAGATCAATCTGCTGTGGAACTGCCTTAAATGGCTCTCGGACTCCGACTCAGAGAACATTTATCGTTCACATACACCCAGAAAAAAAAAATTCCTAAAATTTTAGGAATTGGCGATTCATTGCCTAAAAATTTACTTTTAGGCAATAATGGCCTTAAAAATGGGTCAAAATGCCAAAATGCCATATTTTTAGGCCATGGGATGCCTTAAAATTTTCTCTCGCGTGTGTGCATTTAATTCCCAACTGGTTCTAACATCCCTGGCATGGAGTGACGGTTAACGGCCAACTCTTAGATATGTTTGTGCTACGGAAGTAGCAAGTCTCTACTGCAACAGTAAAAATAAATACTGTATGCATTGTGGAATACACATTTAATATTTTAAATGGTTGTATTAATATATAAAATCAATATTAAATAAAAATCAAATTTTAGTCTTATATTGCCTAAAAATGAAGTTTCAGGACAAAAATTGCCTAGAATTTAGGCCTGTTTCTATTGCCTAAAAATATGGCATTTTGGACAATTTTTAGGCAATAACTGCCTCGACTTCCGTTTTAGGTCAAATGGACTAAAATTTTAGGCAATTTGGCAGCTTTTTAGTCCATGAATTTTTCTGGGTGTAGATCCTGTTTGGAAGCTTAAGTAGGGCTCCATCTTCCTGCTCTAGAAGGCAAGAAGTCTGGCAAGACCAATTTGTCCTCGGAGAGTTCTAGAGCTTCCCTTAAATCCTGGGCGGTCCTCTCTGTAGCTCTCATGTAGACCCAACTGAGAGCGGTTTCGATGGAAAAAGGAAACACATTCAGATTCTCCTGGCCATGTTTTTTGGTGATCAGTTCAGATATCTTTCACACAGAATAAGGCTTATAGAGTACATGTCGGAAACGTGATACAGAGTCTGTATTACAGACGGAATGAAATGGATCTACTTACACAATTACAATCATCTGGCTGCTCTTCCAAAGACTTAATCGAAATGTGAATGAAAATCGATGTAGCTCTTTTATATATACGAGGTCATAAACGGATGATGAACGCCTGGTAGTGATGTAATTAAAAAACAGCAAATAAAATTTCGATTTTTAACTAGACACTTACCACCCTACGCATCTAGATTAAAACTAATTGATTTACAATCTCTAAAACATCGCAGAATGTGCGGTGGAGTAATTTTTTTACACAAACTTCTTACAGGTGAGGTGAACTCTCCCCTTCTCCTAAGCTACATTGACATCGCTGTCCCTTTGAGATTCACTCGAACTTTTCGCCCAATTCACTTGCCAATATGTAGATCAAACTTTGCCATTCATGAGCCCTTTAGGGTAATGTGTTCAAATTATAATTTGTTATATACTGTGGTTTCTTTCGAAGATTCAATTGAATGTATATCAAGTAAAATTTACTCCTTCCTGGATTCGAATAATTTGTAATAATAATCTCGCTTTGTTACATTTTTTTTATTTATATACATGTACTCTAGTAATAAGCTATGTTAAGGCAAGTTAGCAGTTCATTGTTAACTATAAACCAAATAAATAAATAAATTAATTTCCCTCAAGTAGCGCAGAATCCTTCATGCACGAGAAAATTATTTGGGGTTGACCTCTTAGCAACCCTTCGTAGCGGGTTATTTGCTTTTATATATATTTTAAGAAAAAGCAATAAGAAAAAGTATATTTTTTGCCAGGGTCTTAGTTTTTTTGTTTATCCTTTTCTTTGCATAAAATAGTTTTATAGGTAAGGTTTTGGTCTACAAAATTCCTAACTCGTTCTTAAAGTATTTTAATAGCCTACACCCAGAAAAAATTATGGACTAAAAAGCTGCCAAATTGCCTAAAATTTTAGTCCATTTGACCTAAAACGGAAGTCGAGGCAGTCATTGCCTAAAAATTGTCCAAAATGCCATATTTTTAGGCCATAGAAGCAGGCCTAAATACTAGGCAATTTTTGTCCCAAATGCCATATTTTTAGGCATTTTTTGTCCATAATGCCATATTTTTAGGCAATAGAAACAGGCCTAAATTCTAGGCAATTTTTGTCCTAAAACTTCATTTTTAGGCAAATATAAGCCTAAAACTTGATTTTTATGTAATATTGATTTTATTTATTAATACAACCATTTAAAATAATAAATGTGTATTCCAAAATGCATACAGTATTTATTTTTACTGTTGCAGTAGAGACTTGCTACATCCGTAGCAAAAACATATCTAAGAGTTGGCCGTTAACCGTCACACCATGCCAGGGATGTTAGAACCAGTTGGGAATTAAATGCACACAAGCGAGAGAAAATTTTTAGGCATCCCATGGACTAAAAATATGGCATTTTGGCATTATGACCCATTTTTTAGGCCATTATTGCCTAAAAATAAATTTTTAGGCAATGAATCGCCAATTCCTAAAATTTTAGGAATTTTTTTTTCTGGGTGTAGGAATTTGGACGTATCCTTGAGGATACAAACTGTGAGGTTGCTTACTTAATTTAAACCTGCATTTATTTGAATCGAAATAAGTTAAAATAATATGCATTTTGTAATTATGAACTGCAGTTTTTCTATGAATGTATGTTTAATTTGCGAGGGGGAAATGCTTTCGCTTTTTTGGCAACTCTTTTCCCAGCTAATACTTATGCAGATTAATCTGCATACATACGGCATATAGCATATGCATGCCTCAGCGCCCCGTGGCTGTGGGGCAAGGTCCTTGGGCTTCCGTTTTGCATTTTGGGGCCGACCCCATTAGACGGGTTTATCTATGGCGAGAGCCAGAGACAAAAAGGGGGGTCGTTGCGCCAATTTCCTGTTCCCTTCCCTGCTGCCCCATAGCCCAGTAAACAAAGCAATTATGTGTGAGAGTGTGTGTATTTGCAACGCATACGGTATACACAACTGCGGTCACAATATTAGCACGACCTGCCAGTTTTTATTTAATTGAATTTCTGCCAAAAGTGAACTGTTTAAGCCAATACTTTCGTAATAATGAGTAAAGTTAATGGATAAGGTGGATAAAGTATTTGACTAACAATAAAAATTATGTTTCGAAATTGGAAAAAAACATTTATCGTGTAATTATATCGTGGATTAAATAACGGGCATTTATACATTTTTTATGTTTTATATTAAACAGATATCTCCTAATATATTTTGTAATAATTTAAGCCAGAAAATTGCTATGCATTGACTTTATATACATATTAGTCATCGTCACACGTGGACTGCCGTCCACAGTGATAACGAAGGAACACTTTCAGTCTCTGCAATGTTTGACTAGGTGGCAACCTTAAACCTATAGGCGATTGGAACAGGTGGGCAGCTCTGCTGTCCGTAAACTTTTTTGGGTCGAATCTCGCTCTTTTTGTTATTCCGTAGTCGATCTCGTACTTTTGCCGTTCAGTACTATCTTTGATGATACATTCTTGATCACCCTCAAAGCGCCAATTTTACTGACCCATTACATAGAACTTTACTCTAGGGCTTTAACTAACTTTGAGTAAATTTTTCCGTGGTATTAACATCAGGATAAATGCTATTCCTTCAACCGAAGCTGTGTATACATATACAATAAATATATACATATTCATGCATGTTTGTTGGGAGCTTTCGTTGTTGGTTAGTTTGTTGCAATGTTGCATATTATCAAAAACATTTGTAGCAGGAAAACAGAGCTTCGGATGAGTTTGAGTTGGTCGAAGGGCTGTTTTTTTTCGAGGGGCGAAGCGGCAGAAGCGAAGTGAGGGACGTCCATGTGTATGTTTTGGCTGCTGGCATTTTTGAATGTTTGCCAAATGTTGTTGGCTTTGGCGTAATTGTTACACCAACAGTGAAATGTGCAATGATAAGGCCGCGATGTATATTTTTTTCCTTTTTTACCATTGCCCTGCTGTTTTTCCACCCTACATTTCTATTATTTTTTCGCCGCGCTGCCATTGCCCTCTGATGGCAGTGTGCCAAATTCAATGGCAGGACACACATGCTTAGGGTGTCCTTTTCCTCTCCAGCGTGGCCAGCATAATAAACTTAATTTGAGTTGAGTTGTTGCGAAATAAAAACGGATAGGTAGCAGCTGAATTACAGTTTGCATATAATTTATGAAAGCCCAATTATTACCTGTTTTTGAATTACTAATTTGTTTAATTGGAAAGACATTAAATACATTTATGATTAGGAAATAATAAATCGTTTATTGACTGCTTGGTGTATATATGCGACCTTTTTAAATACTAATTTCGGCTTTATAAAAATTTTAAAGTTTAAAGTTTGTCATTTTATCAAGTTTTGTAGAAAGGTAAAGATTTGTGATAAGGTGTTATTGGATAATTAAGAATGTAAACAGTCTTGATTATATAATTTTACACACTTTAACAAATAATAAAATAAAAATTCATTTTCTGTCTTGCTCTCCCAGCTTCCGATTCTTTTGCAACACCTGCACCTTGTGTGACTTAATAATCCTCACATGGGCACGCCCTAGAATAAGTTACTCTATATTTCAACCCATTCGGCTGCCTTCAGTTCTTCAAACTTTTCCCAGAGCCGAGAAAAACTTTGACTCTGCCAGTTTATTGGGCTTTTACGTGGGCGAGAGAGTTTTCACGACTGAGGATTAAACTCGATTTTAAATGCATTTTTCTGGTATTTAACTAATTTGGTTAATATTTTGCAAACGCTGGCTGAGCTCGGCGGCGCGTGAGAAATGCCAAGTGGAAAACCAGCCAGAGGGATGGGAAAATGTCTGACAGCTGTTGCCGTCGCCTCCTTATATTGTTTGTCCTTGTGAAGCACACACACATTGAGTCACACACCTCACGAGTGACTGTGCGGCTTGCTGGAGTGTGTGTTTTTGAGCTTTGTTATGTTTTGATTAACGACAAATCAAATCAAACGAGATAATGACTCGGAATGAAATTACTTATGTGTGCACTCAATGAGCCATGCAGTCGGGCAAGCAAACGATTAATTCTTTAATGGGTTTAACGATTTCCCAGCAAATTTAGCCCATTGCTCATACGTCACGGGGTCCCGTGGCATATCTATTGAAACAATGTTCGAAATGTCTGATTCTTCATTGAATAAATTTGGTACAAAAGTCCTTAAGTCAACGAAGTAGAATATAACTTAAAATAATACAAATCTGACCGTTACCTTGAAAAAAAGACATAAAAAAATAAACAAAAGCTGAAATTTGATTCATAATTAAAGAGTAAAATGTTTTTATTTCTATTTACTTTACTATTTTCCTAGTAGAATTCGCTGGTTTTATTTTACCTTATCTTGCCCTTTTCCTGGTATTTTTCCCAGTGTTCCTTGCACTGAGGATGTTTTTTTTGCCTAATTTATTACTCAAAAGCTGTGAAATTTGCGTGTGAAGTTGTCTAATACCCATTTTGGGAGCAACGCAACAATGCCAACTACAACAACAGGGTTAATAATAATAATCATAACAAATGCTCACCATGACCCAAATTTTTGCATGGACATGCTCTCCGTTGCAGGCTCTCACTGGAGAGACGGGAGGCAAATTATTGTTTAAATATTAAACACTGGCATAGACATGCTCTTGTGTGTAGTGTGTGTAGCAGAACAATGCGTTTTGTGGGCCCAATACAATGGGGAGATAAACAAAGCACACCAACTGTCTGACAGTGGGCCAAAATTTGCATTAATTAAAGCATTCCGAACTCAGCGTAGACACAGCCAATGCCCTTCATATAAGTTAATATAAGTTTCAGACAGCTGGCATGTGATGGACCCGATCAATAAAATGGGGTAAGAGTGTTATTAGTTAGCATATTTGTAAAGATGTGGTCTTGTTTCAGCCTTTAAAAATCGATTTCCCAATATTTTTTCGCAGTTTTTGAACACCATGGAGGTTTGTAACTAACTAAAAATATATATTATATATATATATATATATATTATTTATATATATTTTTATGAAAGAACTCCACTTTAATTGTACTCTTTAGAATACAGATTACAGATTACAGATTCAAGATGTCAATTTAAATCTCCACCGCAGCGTCAAAGAATAATTTATCTACTCTTAATATACATAGATGATTTGTTGATGGTTTGGCGAAATAAATAATTCTTTGCCTTGGCTTGGCATCTTGCGGTATTCCGAATGCCGAAAATACAATTGCTATTTAAATGCAATTGATCGATATTAATGCTGCCTTATACATATAGCGTCCATGTGCTTGGGCGGCCATGCAAATTAATAATTATTCTATGGCCTGACCATAATCATCATTATTGTCTGGCTCATTTGACAGCAATGTCATTTGCAGTTTCACTTGAAGTCCCTCCAATGACGTCGTCCACCCATCGAACCCCAAGGTCTTACCGCATTTTCCATGTTCGTACGTACACGCACATAAAGCTGTCTATATGGATGCATGCATACATATATTTGACACAGCTTGACTTCAATTGCAAAATTGGCTGCACTTGCGACAAGAGTCGACCTTTTTGTAAATATTTCATTCTGGTTTTATTGGTCTGTGGTCGGCTCGTTTCTGAGGTTATAAAGTTAATGAATTGCATTTTGATATGTGTGGTGGTTTTTCACCTTCTCTTCCGCCGGATCCGGAGCCGGAGCCGGGAGCTGTCTTTTGGCCTTAATAATCCTTAAAACGGAAGCCTTGCTAGGAAGCTGAATCAAGATTAAATTAAGTCTAGAGATGCCAGTTGCCCTGGGCATTCCAGGTGACAACAGGGGACTATCACATAGCACACGTATGTACATATGTATAGGCACACCTGCACACCTGCACACTGCGATAAGCCCAGGCTAAGTTCGCATTCGACTGGCGTAGGTTGCGTCGATGAGGGTATTGAGCGTGAACTCGATTCCATGCATTTGTCATAATTGGCCACGGAGTGTGCTTCCCTTCGATTCTGCAACCATCCAGTCAGTAGCCTCTCCCCCACACTATTACTAATCGCATTATGAGCTCCTTGCCGACCTGCATTAAAGTTACATTTTACCTAGGCAAAGTTCCACCCAGGTTCTGATACACCTTCTGGATTTACGCTGAGAAAAAACGAAATAGAAGAATAGCAATTGAGACAGTTTTTGATAACTTAAACAGGCAAAAAAGAATTTAAAAAATGCCTCCATCCAATCACAATTCTCGATTATGAGCCATAGTACATTCATCCCAAATGATGATTATACATTCTTGCATCAATTTTTGGCCAAGAAAGTGTAGTAATTCTTCATTTTCTTTTTCAGTGCAGCACTCAACTCTTTTTCACCGAGTAGGACTGGGAGCGCCATGTGGCCCCAACTCTTTCAGGTTCTTTTTGCGCTCCTGCTCTTGTCACGTTTGCGAGTTGTTCCTCAATTTTGCGCATCGTCATATGTTTGTCATTGTACGCGCCACGTGCGTCCTGGCAGAGTCCTTGTTGCGTCCTTCTCGTGCTTCCACCATATTCCTTGGCGTTTTCGTTTTGGTCCTCGTCCTCCTGTGTGTTTGTCAGCGGCAGACCGCATTTTTAATATGCACATAAATTGGCTGACATTGATGGATCCTAATAGAGTTGCAGTTGCCTCGATGTCGCATGCAGCGGTGGCTATAACGACGCGAGGAATGCAGTAGTGCTGGCAAATGAAGGCTACCGAAAGGAGCCAATATAAGTTCTATTTATATATTTTCCTTGGCGGAAAAATAAGTCGCACTAAATTGGAGAGCAATAATAATATTCCGCATATTATAGATACATACAAGCAAAGGCTTTTAAACAATATGAATTTGATATCTGAATGAAACTTTGCAGATAGCCTTCTTCTTATTCCCATTAGTATATAAGTTGAATCGGGCCAAATCGTACGACAATATCATATAGCTGCCATAGAAACGATCAGGCCAAATGAGCCGATTTTCGTTCTTTTTAATGATTTCGGATTAAAACGAAATATACTTAAGATCCTTTTATTTTATTTTTATTATTATCTGCAAGGGATTGCCGAAGCTAGCTTCTTTCCTTGTTAATTATGTTTTTAAGTATTTTATTCTGTGCTTCCTTGGCAACTTATTTATTTTATTATTTATACACAAAATAACTCAAGTAGTTGGAATATGATAAACCATTTTCATCGTTATAATTCATTGTTTTTTTTTGTATATATATAATATATTGTTTATATATTGTAAATTAAATTGCACAGAAGATCAGGAAATTTTTAGTTATTAAATATCATTGTAAATTTTTGAATAATAAAAAAGTGGAGCAAGTGCCAATGAGACCTTAGTAAATTGGTATTTGAGACTGTAAAAAAGCCATTTTCGCAGGCAGCTCGATGAGGTGGATCAGAATTCGCCTGGCACTTGGCTTTGTTGCTGCAGCTGTCGTGTGCAATGAATACATAAGTGCAGTGTGCATATCGACCGGATCGCAGGTCTTCAGCTGATCCGGTCTCAAGTCGCTGATTACCATTCGAATGGACTCATCGCCATCGCCCCTGTCACTCCACTGCAGCAACTGATACAGTTGCCGCCTTTGTGCGGGTGCTGCGATGAAAGTAATTAATTATGGCGCCGGATAACCCCTGACCCCTGCTCAATGAGCTGGCCACAATCACAGACGGCCAGGTCAAAGGTTGCCTGGCGTATCTGCTCCCTTTGACTTTGCCTTCGCAAACATTTGCATAATAAAACTGCTGCCGAGGGATGCGAACAAAGTAAATGGTAATTGAGTGTAATAACATGTGTACCTACGGACGTTAAGTCTGATAAATACTCATGCATGTGCGTTCTAGGGGCGTGGCCACTTACCTTAAATCATAATCATCATTGAATCCGAAATGAAGACGAATAAGCTGTGCACGGGAGTGTGTGTCTGTCTGAGTTGTTCTTAAATTCGAGTAATGTGCCATGCGAGGGGGATCCGGTCCCCGTCTTCTGTTTTTCGCATCGAGAGTGGGCCTGCTAAGCGGCTTTGACGCAGTCTATGGGCATTAGGCTGTACCTCAGCTAAGGATTCTGTAAAGATTTCAGTATTATTTAACATTTCTGTTGTTTAACATTTTAGTTTTAATTTTTGCGAAAAAAAAATGGGATTTATTGTTTAGAGAGAACGGTCACACAGCTTGAAAATAAAAGTTGGCCTTAAAAGAACACGAAATTTAAACGCGGTTAAGTTTTAAATGAAATAAAATTAAAGCTTTTTAAAGGGCTTTAGGTCCTCGTTGAATCCTGTGGCTCCGAAAATAATAAATTATAGTACCTACACATTTGTTTAACTTATGAATTTGCTATCCTATTCCATGTATATTTGCATAATCTTAATTAATTAATTAGGTTTGGTGATAACATTCTTGTCTACAAACTACATCTGTAGTCTTGAGATCTCTATTCTGCGGATACTCTCTGCAATTTTTTACTGTAGCTTTTTTACTTGTTAGATATATTCTGAAGCAGGTCCACCCTTGAGGAACGAAAATCACATTCGGTGTAGGCCTGCTGGCAAAACTTTGTCCTGCACATATTTAAAGCGATGAATACATTTTTTACGCCCTGCACTCACAGGAGCGGTGTGTCCTTGGAGTCCTTGGGTGGGGTAGCAAGAGGGTGGCTGACGACGCCTATCAATGTGTGCCGCGTCCCAGGCGCAACATTTCGAGCGTAAATTGTAAACTTTTGATTGGATTGTGCAGCAAGTGGTATGTGCGGTTGCGTTTCGTTTTCGGGCGACGTTTACGCGGCGTATACGCAACGTGAGTTAAATTATTGGGAAAAAAAATCCATCAGGCAGCGAGCAGCAGCCTCCTGTCCGCCTCCAGGCAGCTCTACGCACCCACTGGCATCGCCCGCGTCGTAACTCATTAAAAACTTTTCCCTTCGAAACGGCGTTTTGATTTGATTCTGTTCACCGCGGCTCGGCAATCTCGGTTTTAGGGCCGATAAGAGCGTTCACCTGTAAGAATTTCATTCCAAAAATTAGCTGGTATCTCAAATTAAAAATAATATTTACATAATCCTACGTGATACCTGTGCGAAATTTACATGACATTGACTTCATTTGGTAGCTGATCTTTCTGATACAAAAATGTGTTGGTCACACTCTGAATAATTTTTCTTTTTCTCTGCAATAATGAAGTGATCTATAATCAAACTATTCTAGTGGAAAGTATTTCCCAGTCAGTCCCTTAAAGACTCATTAAAATTGTATACATTAGTTTTTATGAATAAAAGTTGTCATACAATTTATTGTTGGAATATTTTAAGCAATGCTCGAAGATAAGTTTTCCTCTTAATTTAAGCGTTAATCCCATACTTATTTATTCCGATGAAGGAGTACTGCTAAGTCTGTTCCACGAAGGCTACGATTAATTAAGTAATCGCCGACGCAGAAGCGGACCGACATTCATAAGCGATGGTTGAACTGAAACCTTCGAACAACCCCCCAAAATGCCCGCCTTTGGCAAGAACTGACAGCTGTCTGTCAACCCGGCCAAAACGCAAAATCAATCAACGTTCGCCGCCAGCAGTTCTCTATGAGAACGCATTTTCATTATGAACTTGCCACCGCCTTTTCGACCTCGTCCCACTCCAGCGCTCAGATAGCGCCATGTTGCTTATAAAACTTTGCCAACATTATCTTTTTGTGGTTGTCATATATTTTCCCAGCGTTTCCCTACTTTGACTTACTTTGGCCTTGTTTTCTGGCTTTGTTTCGCTGTTTATTGGGATTTAATCTGCCGCCCCCTTTTCTCCCTCTCAGCGCGCTGGCGGGGATTGGGGCGCCTGTTTTCCTTGGCTTGCCTTATCAAAAATCAATTTGTTCAACATTCACTTGAACTAGTAAAGCAGGAAAAAATTTGTTTGTGATTTAATGGTGGGTCTGGAGTGCAGGACGAGAAAATAGGGCCGTAAGCGACAAATTTATGCATTAAAATAAATGCGAATTGTACACATTTGTGTAAACTTTTCCATTTGGCCAGCCGACGGACGGACAGGAAGTTTAATTTGACATCTGTGGGTGAGTCCGTGTGTGGGCGCCTGATGCTTGTGCTATGTACTATGTATGTATTTATGGAAAGTTCACAGCAGCGAGCGCAGTCACAAAAAGCTGCCTTCGAAAGCCAAACAAAATGATTTTCTAATTTCCACATGCCATAAAAAACAGTTGCAGTTGCAGGCTGCGATACAGAAAGAAGCAGAAACGCACGAAGAGTGAGAGGATGGAAACCATCATTTGCAATTTACAAGCAAACCCGAAATAGAGAAAAAAGGCTAGCAAAATATTCGTTAAAAAATGTTGAAAAAACACCTCCATGTACACACAAGGAAATTTAAACTTTTAACCCTGATTTAGTTTCTATCAGAGCGTTTACTGAAAGCTTTTTTGGAAAAATATTTGATGGTTCTTCATTTCAAGTTGGGTAATTCCAAATAGATCAATTCCAAAATAAAAGGCTTCAACGATGTGTTGCCTTATGCAGCAGCAGCTCTGATAAACAGACTTTAAAATTATTTTAAAGTATTTTGAAATAGGTATGTAAGATATAACAGGTTTTGTATTGCTGGACTTTAAATATTGTTTTATTTTGATTTGCTTTAAGGCTGAATATGTTTTGTAAACGTAAAGGACATTTTGTGGAATGCGTGCTGACCTAGTTGGCGGTTGCAGCTTGGATTATCCATTGCCTTGTGCAGGAGCAGTGGAAAGAAAACAATTGGCGTCGCATATCGATGGCACTAAAATTCCTTTTTGCATTATCGTCGCCGTTGTCGGCATTGGCATTAGTGTCAGTGCACATAAACAACATCAGCTGCAGGAACAAGGGCAGCCAGGATAACGATTCCAGCGAGTTTGCTTGCTGAGCGCGCGAGCATAATTCCGCCGGAAACGGATGTTGGTTGCTGTTGACATGAAGTCGTGTGTCGTTTGTGTTCCAATGAAGCAAGTGTTCCCGTGATGTGCATTTTGAAGCCCGAAATTGATAATCTCATTGCTCTGACAAATCTGAGAAGAACTTGAAGGTTCCAGGTGAATTGTTCTAAATTTACAATAGGGTAATGGTATAATTTAAATATTTTCTTCACAATTTCAATTAGTAAGGAAACCTCTAAGTTTGACAAAAGTTACTACTGTGAAAACGGCAGTTTACTCAGTTTTTCTTAGTGAAACCACTCTTACTTAGTAACAGCTACCTATAGCCTACATGCATTCCGAAACGTTTAAAAACTTGTGCTGCTAAAATGAAACTGAAAACTTCAAATGTGGAGTGTGTTGGAATGGAAGCACGGACGATGTAGACATACTTTCTCATCCATTTGCCTGCATAATTTGAATGCAGAGATGAGCACTTTAAAACGACCCACAAATTACCAACAGGCAGCAGCCTAAAAGTCTGCAACAAATGTTTTTGGGGGCTTACTTGAATGCTCCCACACACACTCAAATGCACACTCACACCCAAAAGCACAGATGCAGAACTAAGGACAGTGCCACGAAACAACAATATTGACAGAGACAATGGCATAATGCATGCAGATGCTGTGTTGCATACGAGTGACTGTGGCTCCCCTGTTCAAACACAGCTGCGGTCAATACAATACCACTCTCGTTTTGTAAATAGAAAGAGGCTCAAAGTTTTAACTTTGAGGATTTCTAAATCCAGAAAATCAAATCAAATTTAAAGATGATTGGGTTAGTAAAACGTTCATTGGAAAGAACTTTGTTTCTTTTTTGAATACTGCTATTCAAAAAGCCCACTGTGCTTCCTATATACATAATATATCTATATACATATATAAATGTGTAGGCCTTTTTTTTAGTATCGCTCGCCTAGGTCATACGGTTGCACTATGACCGATATTTTGGAATAAATCTGGTTTTTAAAAGTATGCCAATTTTCGATTTTTTAATTTTAATGTGTCAAGAATTGGTCAAGCTGTTATGAAACATACTGCACATGTTTACTTAACAGTCTAGTATTTAAATACCAACTGTTACAGTCAGGTGTTGCAAACGCACATTGTTTGTTTACATTTTGCTTAAAATTGAAGGGCACATTCAAATCAAATCCAAACGTTTGGACCTATCGACATTATTATTTTTCTTTTAATTTAAATTTTTTAATGTTCTTGGTTAAAGATTCTAAGAAAGGATTTTTTGCTCGGTCTACTAGAAATTTGGAAAATTCGCATTTTCCCAGTTTTTCAAATTACTAATAATGGAGCTTTGGCCAGCCGTTTCCAACCAAACGAATAGGTTAGCGGCTAGAATGTCAGCTGGCGACCGGGAGAACCATGGTTCGATTCAGGCACGCGGTCGCCTCTTTTTATACCCGGTACCCATAGGGTACAAGGGTATTATAAGCTAGTGCCAACCGAGAATGTATTTAAAAGGCAAAAGGATAAATCTCCGACCCTATAAAGTAGCCGAATCGATCTAGCCATGTCCGTCTGTCCGTCTGTCCGTCTGTCTGTCCGTGTGAAACAAAAGATCTCAGATACTATAAGAGCTAGAGTTTCCAAATTTGGTGACAACATTGGAATCTGATCCAATTTGTTTTAAAATTTGACCACGCCCTCATCCGCCCCCGAAAATCATAAAAAACGGTATATAAGCTATTGTAATTTTCGGCTTAAAGCAAAAAGATAGACTTAATAAGTAGGCAATCGTGGACGTGTTCTAAAAAATTTAGTAAAATCGTATGTAGGTTGAGAAAATAAAGCTTCTGTGTAAACTTCTTAAGAGAGAGCGTGTTGCTCAACATGTTCCTAGCAGCATTTGTAGCTTTTGAGAGTTCCTAGCAAAATTTGTCTCTTTTGAGTGTTGCTCAACATGTTTTTAGCAATATTTGTCTTCATTTGCCAACATTTTTTTTTTCCATGTTCATGTGTTGTTTAATTTCAACCACAATGCTTTGGGTACCGGGTATCTCACAGTCGGTCACACTCGACTGTAGCTTTCCCACTTCTTTTTTATTATTTCAAAACAATTGAAGAGCATTTCGAAAACTAAACAGCTTTATATGTTCTTATCAACATAAATAATTTTAACATTTTATGTGTCGAGGCAACGCCCCTGAATACCCAAGTATTATTTTCTGAAAATGAGCCCAATCAGGTTTAGTAGAATGTAACATATTTACATCTAAGGGGTATACAAGTTTTTGTCCTCAACTGTATGTGCCAGTGTATGTGGGCAAACAATTGCAACAACAGACGTAACAAGCAGAAAAGTGTCACTGTTTTCTTGGCCAGCAGTGGAGTGGGTGGGTGATGTGTGGTGGGTGGTAGGTGAGTGGTGGGGGCTTATAGGCAGGGCCGCACAGGCATCGAGGACAGTTGCATAAACACTTATAGAGCCATTTCGGGATAGTCATCTAAAAGTGCTGCCATTCACACACACTGGCGCACACGCTCTCACAGATACTCCAGAGCATGTATGCTCTCAGTCGCTAATATATCTGTTTTCTTTGTTCTGCCGGAAGAGCAGGACGAGCAGGACGAGCAGAAAAATCAGGAAAAGCTGGAAGAGGTGTGTGGAGCACATGGAGCCGAGGAGGTAGGGGTCGGAGCTCTGGCAATTGGGAACGAGGGCTGGCCCTTTTTCGATTTTCTAAACTGCATTTCAGCCTGCTCAGAGAGTCATCTCAACTGATGAACTACTTTTTATATTTTTAACAGAAATGCAGTAGAGGAAGTTGGGATATTGAATCTGGATTTAAGAGCAAAGCGAATAAACTCACTTTTTGTCAAGGCAAACCTTTTAAGTGTTCAGAATTGGAAAAAGCTCTGTTCCTTGAGCTCCAATAATAATTAAATTTATAATAATAATTTTACAGGCTTAAAGTTTTTAGAAAGGTAATCTGTACCTTGCTAACATTTTAAATTAGGTCGAAATTCATAATAACTTATGTATCGCCCTTAATTTCATCTAAATATGCTTTATTTAAGAGTAAAAACAGAATTGCCTGTCAGTCTTAAAATAAATTCGTTCAACCGTAAAACAAACAATATTCCAGCTTCAGATAACGTAACAGTCTTTCCATTTTGAGGGTATCGAGGGACAATTTCTGTTCATCTCTTTTTTGTGTGTGGCTCTTGTAATCGCCGACATTCAGGTCATAATTGAGACCATAACGGAGGACAAATGTGGCTGCTCCTGCCTCTTCACCTGTTGTTGCCGGGGCCAGCAATTATTTTTGAAATATCCTCCTTGTTCGCCATGTTGCTCCCACACAATGTGATCGTCAAACTGTGAGACGGCAACCTCCCGAGGAGTGAGAATGGTTGGCATAACTTATTCGGCTGCTGCTGTGTTATCATTTAATTAAGTTTTCTTTAATTAAGTCGGCATGTGGAGTGGAGACCACAGTGCTGGCAGTGTTGCGTGTTGCAGCAACACGCAGTGCCAGCAGCAGCAACAGAAATTGCAGCAGCAACAATATCTGAGTGGCATCCCTGCTTAATTAATGCACGCCAAGGGTGCAGTGAGGGGGAGGCGGCGTTCGTGTGGTTCTCGTGCATTTTTACGCACTGGCAAAATTTCAGTCAACTAAACATTTCGCAAATGATTTGCTGCCACCGCCACTCGACGCATGTGCCAGAAGTGGATTCCTGCAACTGAGTTCAAGTTGAGCGCTTTAAATTCTGCATTAGCTGTGGGCCGCCAGTTCATCCGCCAGCGATTCCCCGATCCTCCGCAGCCCGGGGAACCTCCGAGGCAGTGACCCACAAAATGTGCATGTCACAGTTGCCGCAGCAATGGCTCCCAAGGTGACTGTTTCATTTTCGTTTGCCGATGTGTTGACAGACCCCTCCACACACACACAACACACACGCCGCACACCCGGCTATTTACATATTGAACTTTTCGAGGTTCACGCACACACACATAATCAGAGATGACCGGAATTTCGGGAGGTGCACACAGGTAGCCATCAGGTCTGTCTGGATATTCCTGGAATAATTAAGCAAGGTTAAGTAAATTATTTAAATATTATCATTGAGGAAGAATTAAAAGTTTTTTATACATAATCTTAAATATTTATATTTTAAAAGCTTTTCGATTCGAGCGCTTTCTAAGATTAACTAGTAACTTAAACAACAAAGAAGCATACAGTAACTATAATAAGAAACATTTTTATCCTTAATTAAATACAAAAACTAATAATATTTTAAGCCTGTATTGAATTTACAGCTAATCAATAATTAGGTTTAATTCATAATTTTGAATTTATATTAAAAAATAATTAAATTAAATTAAATAGGTCTGAAGAGAACCCACCTATAAGTAAACATTAATTATGAATTAAATATATGTTTATCTATATCACGAACTGGATCCGTTTTGAATTTAGTTTAAAGAAATTGATAAAGAAGGTTTAATTTTTAATTAAAGTCTTAACAATTTAAAGTCCGCAAGAGTGTCTTAAATGTTATTAATATTAAGGCCACAAGGCCAAAGATGATTTATTTTCAGAAGTATTTAAAAGACTAAAACCTGACTTTTGTGGTTAAGGATATAATAATCAATTTAAAAGTTTTTAAAGTTTTGGTAATAGGAATATTTAGGATTTGAAGCATGGTTTTATTTATATAAAATAGTGACCTTAGAAGTTGGAAAATAGATTTTAATTAAGTTCTAAAAATGCAGTAGAAAACCATATAATTTTTCATTTTTAATGATTTACAATAACTAAAACAATAACAGTATCGGATTTTATTGATTTTATTTTGTTTTTGCTTTGATGTATAATGTCGAAAATTATTATTAAATTGACTTTGAATAATAATAATAGCTGGTAAGTAACTTGGTAAGTTTCTCCACCACCTAGGTACGCTTCTCACCACTGGCCGCAAGAACAAGTGATGTGGCATGCTGCATGCAGCAGGCTGCATGGTAATTGCAACATTTCGCCCGACTTTGTCCTTGCCAACTGTCTCAGCTGTGCCACCTGCAACAATGGCAGTGGATGCCATGCAGCTGCAGCTGCTGCCGCTGCACAATGGGCCCGAACACGTCCCCCAAGGATGCGTGTGCTTGTGCTAGTGCCCATGTTGTCACAATTACGCCCCCAACGCCCAGCATCCCAGCCACCTCCTCAGACCCCGGCAGATGGGGTGGGGATTGGGAATTGGGAATCGGAGCTGAGCTCTCTGGGTCACCTTGCTGATGGGTCAATCGATGCTTAAACGTCGGGCGGACGGATGATTGTGCCGGGAGATTGCAGCCGAAAGTTGACAAACTACGGACCAACTGTTTGCAGCTCCACCGGAGAAACGGAGTAGAGAGCTCCGGGCTGGTCTGTCCCAGGGTCTAACTCCTCCCTGACTTCCTCCTCAGTGGACTATCTTTGTGTCGGCCAGCGCAATGAGCTTGATTACTTTAATGCCCTTTGTATAATGAGCAACCGCAACAGAGAAAGAATCTTGAAAAAAGGGGTAAATTTCTGTAAGCCGACTTTTGAGGTGTCCTTCGAAATATAAGCAAATATAATCTAATTAATATGGGGTCATATATTATAAAGGTGAATTTGGATAGAACATTCAAATTTTTAAATTTAAATGTTAAGCAATAATTTTTGCAAATATATTAAAAGATACATAAATGGATTTCCAAATTTAATTTGTGTTTAATCTGTAGACCAAAGAAATCGTCTTCGTTGTTTTTGGTGAGTATTTAAACTCATCCTTATTTACAAAAGGTATACAATAATTTGACTAGTGATTTTTGTTGAAGAATTGTTTTTATGTTTTGGAACTCTAGATTGTTTCTAGAGCCACTGCCAGGTGCCTAATTGACAGATTGAATTTAGGGAGAACCCTTATTTTTACAGTAGCTCTTTGGTGATCCCACAAAGCCATTAAGGGGAGACATGGTAATTCGGTCTAAGCTGATTTCAAATGCTCCACACAAGGGTATCAAAGTAGGGGAAAAACTAACCAAAGAAGCAGAGGCGGAAGAGCGCTTATCTGCCCCTTTTCTGGCTCGGATTAGGACGCGGAATGGCGGCTTGGTCGCTGCTTTGTGCTAATTACGGTGGCCGCCGCAGCACTCTCTCTAATTAAAGGCGAATGAAACAGAATTTGAATAATTTGTTTTACACTTTTCCGCTTTCTAGCTGGCGAATGAAACAATTCGCGCGAAAGCATTTAACAGAGACAAATAAAAGAAGCCGCAGCATAAAATATTTATGATTCTGCGGTTCTGTGCAGAGGCGAGCATTTTTCGGCGATTGGTCAAAGGCAGCCAGAAACGAAACTATTTGGCGTTGCGAATTGTTGTTTTGGCCACTGCAGCCGCAAATGTTGTTAAACATAATGTAAACGTTTGCCGATGCCACAGCAAAAAGCATCAGCCAGAAAGGGGAATTCCCTCCGCCTTCGCCTCCGCGCTCAACTTTTTATCACCTGCGGCTGACCGACAAAAGCTTTCCACTTTCTGCCGGCTCTCGGCACTCGACCCCCCAGAACCTTGGAGAGTGGCCAAGTTGCTGTGCTTACTTTTGGTTTTTGTAGCTCAGTGCCCCCTGATGGCTGGCTGATCGGGTATGTTGAGCATTGGCAGGGAAGTTGACCGCAAGGGCTTTGACTATTGATGGCAGACAATAAGCTTTTCGATTAGAAAGAGCTTGAACACAATAAACCATTTTATTCTCCTTCAGAAAGTAAGACAAAACAGAATAAATATGTGTTCTCTTCATTTATATTTATATTTCATTTACTAAAAATAATTTTACGACTTGATATCCTTGTCCTCAAAACAGTTGCCAGGACACAGAACTTCACACATCATTAGAACGAATTGAAGTGGAATATCTCTGAATGTCCTTAAATTATTGTTTGAATTAGCTGATACAAAATATAATATATTAAAAACTAAATTAAATATAATATTAATCTTTTTAAGAGTTATTAAGAGAATAGTATACCATTAGTAAGTTTTTGTTCTCAAAGTGAGGAGAAAGTACTTAAACTAAGAATATATAAAAATCCGTACTCAAAATAAGAGGAGTACGCGGATTCTTAATTTCAGGATGCCATAGTTCTCTCTTTGTTTGATAGGCTCAATAGTATGGGAAAATAGTAGAGTTATTTAACAGCATAAAAGTGATAAACATAGATAACTACCTAAATCTAAAAAAGGAGTAATTAATATGCTTGTTCCCATGGTAATTATTTGAAACCTTCCCTTATGGGGCAAGTTTATGAGAAAGAGTTTAAGGTGATTACTTAGGGTAGGCACCACATGTAGTATCTATATAGTCGCAACTAACCTGCAAATATTTGTGGTAAATGTTTTTTTCTCGAGTCCTGCTAGTTCTCACTTGGCAGAGAAATGAGAACAGCAACTGAAATGGAACTAGAAGATGCCAAAGTTTGGCTTGTGTAACTTTTGCCAGATATTTGCCTTGTTTGATTATCTGTTTGCCCTTCCCTCCCGCTCCTCGGCTGTGTGTGGGCAACTTTGTGTGTGTGACTGACAAACGTTTATTTGACATGTATTCAAAACAATATTTTGCAACAAACTTGTCCATAAAACGTGTTCTCCTGGCCATTTCTGGACTGCAGCCGAGAACCTAGAACCGAATGGCAACAATTTTGCTCTGAAATGTTAAATATTTATATTTGCTCTGGGTAACTTAATATATACATTCGTACACAGGCGCAAACATATCAGCCCGAAATGCGAAACGAAGTGCGTTGGGCGCGAAAGGGGAGACAGGAGGAGACTTGCCAGTTTTCTAGAGACAAATGCCAGATGAGGTCAGGTCGGGCAAGTTGGGGCTGCCACTCTCGCCCAGGAAGCAGGATCTGCAGCCGGACCCAACTTGTAATTTGATGCAAACAGGTGCAGGCTTGGCCAGAGTCCTCTTTCCTTGCAGGTGCAACTCGCCACTCGACGTGCGTGTGTGCGCTTTTGAGGTTTGCTAACTTTTGTGTTTGCTGCGCCGGACTCGGGCGGGGGCCAGGAGTCAAAAGCTTAAATGCACTTCACAGCACCGGCAAAAGTTATTTTAAATAAATTTATTTATAACGGCAGAGTGTGGCCTGGGTCAACTTTAAGACAACTGCCAGGCTTAAGTCCGTTTCCATATTCGTTGGCCTTCTCCGTTGCTGTTAATGCCCGCAAAGAGCGTTGGTCGGGGTGAGAAAAGCAGCTTTTGCTGACCCAAACACACAGCTCCTTGGGAGGTCCCATAATAAAAATAAATATTTATTTAATATGATGCACGCGAATACGTGATAGTTGGCTGTTTATTTAAAGATCATCTCTTTCTTACACTTGAGTCTTTCCCTAATTTGTTTCTAATTGTATTCGATTTAAAACTGTCATGGTAGACTGATTTCTCGCATTTCGATTTCTAAATACATTATCATCTAATCGGGATCTACGTATACTATAAGCCTGAAATGGCTCCATTCAGTATTCAGAACATTCTTCTACGAACAAGATGAAGCACTCTTGTAAGTCGAAGCAGATCGACTTCGGTCCCAGCCGTGTCTTAGGGGATTGCCTACATTTAGGCATACCCTTATGGGTAGCATTAGCGGCTACGTATCGTCACAAGGAATCTACGAACTGATTGGCCGGGAAAATGCCCAGGAAAATATCGTTTTGTCCCCTTTTTCCATCGAAATCGCTCTCAGCATGGTCTACATGGGAGCTGAGGGCCAGACGGCCCAAGAAATAAGCCAACTTCTAAAACTCCCCGTGGACAAGCAGGAAGTAGCGAGGAAGTACAGAGAGCTAGTCAGCAACCTTCAGGCAACCTTAAAACTGGCAAACAGGATCTCTGTGAACACTAAGTATTTTCTAAGACCGGAATTCAACCAGGCAGTTCGGGAGTCCTTTGGGGCAGTTGCTCAGCCGATAGATCTTAAAAGCGGGGGGCTAAAGGTCGCCAAATTAATCAATTATTGGGTTCTGGATCATACGAGTGGCAGGACTAAGGATATTATCTCGCCAGGTAGCTTGAGTCCCGCCGTTATGGCCGTTGTGGTAAATGCACTCTACTTTAAGGATCAATGGGAAAAGCAATTCTACCGCGGTAGTACCAATAATGTAGACTTCCATTTAACCAGCCAGCGTAGTATTTCCATTCCGATAATGTCTCAAAGCGAAAGATTCATGGCCGGAGACTTCCCCGACTTGCATCCCAAGGTACTGGAGCTTCCCTACGGAAACTCCCACCTTTCGATGGTAACCTTCCTTCCCTACACAGTGGATGGCTTAGCGCCTTGAAGGAGAAGATCGCTGGATTTTCTGGGATTCTGCAACCTGCTGGAGTGACTGTTAAGCTGCCGAAATTTAGAATAGAATTCAGCATAAGCTTAAAAAGGACTCTGAAAAAGGTAAGTGAGTCCTGGTAACTCTATAATTTCTTTATTTAGCATAACTTTTTTGCAGATGGGAATACGGGATCTATTTACTGCTAATACCAATTTGAAAGGTATTTTTCTGGAAAATGTTGAGGCTAAAGTTAATGAAGTTTCACACAAAGCCTTTGTAAAGGTGGATGAGGATGGCACTGAGGCAACGTCAGCAACGAGTGAGCTTCTACTTATAAAAGTAATAAATTATGTTTTCTTTACTTTTTATATTTTCCGCAGCTGTACAAGGATCGTTCGTAAGCGCTTATATTTAAAAATTGAATATGAATTTTACAGCCGATCATCCATTTGCCTTTATTATATTATATATATTTTCAGGGCTGTGTTGTGGAACCTTTAATATAATTATCGAACTTTTAACCAATTTGCATAATGTTATAATAATTATAACGATACTTGAAATAGATGTGGGAACCAACTATCTAACTTCTGGTCCGCTTTTTCCTTTCTTAATAATTATCCAACCTGAAGAAAGACGATGTTATTTTTATAATTAAAATCTCACCAGATAGGAGAAATAAGGAAGATTAAAGTCTGTATTATTAAAGGATTTGAAGGTCAGACTCAGACATAAAAGTGTATGTATCGACCGTACATAAATGTATCATGCATCGACATATTCCAAAATTTCCTACTAATATTATTAGAAATTTTGAAGCTACAATTGTGTATTTGTACCTGGCCTTCCCCATTTATTTGTAACTGCCTAAAGCAGAAATCCAAACGCCACTCCTTCGCAGAATAAGCAGAGTAAGAGTGCATTTACGAAAATATTTAAAAGTTGATTGATTGAGTAACTTGGACTAGGCTATCAGACTCGGGCGGACGGAGCTTAGCAGTGACCGAATCGAACTTGAAAACCAACTTTATATGTAGGTAAAAATATATATCTCGTACAAAAGCTTTAAGCTGCCTTATGCCTACTCTATCTCTCCCACACTCACTTTCAGCTGACAGGCAAAACAGAGGACGCTTCAAAGCGAAGCGGCGGGATGAGACAGGAAACCATTTCGGCTGCAGTCTCTTGCATTTCTTCCCAATAAACACCAAAACACCGAAAGCACCAAGGAAAACAACAGCAACAACAGGCAGCAGAGCGACAACGACAGCGACAAGTGTCCTGACAGTTGGCAACAATTGCGAATGTCTGACATTGTTTTCCTTTGGCCAGGCGGCGTTCGCCTTTCCCTTTGGCTCCATTTCCTTTGATTCCTCCAAGGCTGGAGGCTGGCGTCCGCCCCAACTCCCCACCTAGTCCAATGCATCATAATCCATTTGCATGTCCAATTGGGGTGAACCTTGCTAGACCTAAACATTCATTCATTACCTAAAGATAATTAATAATTTTTTTATTAATGTGTGGATCAACATAGTTTCTAGTTATTTAGCATACGACTAGTTGCACATACAACAAGGCGATTTCCTATCGTTCTGGTTATATATCTCAGCTATTACGGCTATGGCACTTTATTAAAAATTTTATATTTTAGAGCAAAGCAACAATAATTTCATACAAAAAACAAGTAGGAAAGCTACAGTCGAGAGTGAGTGACTGTGAGATACCCGGTCCTCAAAACATGGTTGAGCAACATCCAAAAACGGCAAATGTTGCTAGAGACATGTTCAGCAACACACAAAAAAGACAAATGTTGCTGGAGACGTGTTGAGCAACACGCATTGGTGGTCTCGGCATAGAAGAAAAAGAAACATACACAGAAACTTTATTATTTGTTATCCAATTTTACTCAAATTTTCAGAAAACGTTACCACAAACCTATTTACTTAATGTGTTTAGTTAGTTTAAGCCGAAAATCACGACCTTAGCTTGTATAACGTTTTTTTATGGTTTTCGAAGGCGCACGTGGGCGTGGCCAAATTCTAAGACCAAACTTGATCTGCGTGCAACAGATTCAAATATTGTCACCAGATTTGGTAACTTTAGCTCTTATAGTCTCAGAGATATGTTTACCAAAATGGACGGACGGACTAAACGGAGGCTAAATCAACTTGGCTGGTGACGCTGATCAAGACCCTATGGGTACCGGATATAAAATAAAAATGTAGCTCGCTAACAACAATACATTTGTAGTGCATTAAATTGTATCTAAAATGTATATAGTTTTATCATAAAAGGCCGAGAGCTCAAAATTGACTCATAAAATGTATGGCTTTTTGTTGGTGCTTTACGCCGCAACAAAAAAGAAAGCTTTCAATTTAAGTTAAATGAAACTATGTACAATAATGAAACAAGCAAGAAAGGAAGCGTACTTCTAATTGCCGAAGTTTGTATTCCCTCCCAGTTTCGATTGAATAATACTGAAGTGTATTAAACATTTCTTTGTTTGGTTTACGATGGTACATTTTGTAGCATAGGTTTCGATATATTTTTAACAATATTAAATATTTTCGATAATATTAAAACGCTTGTGATTGCTGTAGCAGCACCCTTTGTAGGGAACAGCAGAAGAAATATTGACCTTGTGTTTAGCATACGACTGCGGTCCACTCCAAATAACCTCACACACATGCTTAGAGGCGCAGGGGGCTGTGTCCAAGGGGCACTGCCAAGGGAAGTGAAGTGAAGTCATTCAACACGACATAGTTGCGTTAATCAACCAGCTCTCAGCAATCAGTGGCCTCATTCAGGCGAGTGGAGCGAGAGCGAGACAAATCTCTAGTCACGATCGCGCTCTTTCGCTCACTCTGCCGCGCTGATTGGGCATTGTTTACGGAATGCCCCCGCCAGGTGGCGACACCGCATACTTAGTTTCCTACTCACAAGTGCGTTGGATATTTTTTGCGTTTAAATTACATTTCATGGCTTTGTATTTGCTATTTGTGTAGCCGTATTTAATTTAGCTCGCGAACTGTTTACGCGCTTAATGTGCATGTGGATACGTGGATATGTGGAGGCGGCAAATAACCGCTTAACTGCAGCCACAGCCGCTGGCAGCCGTTGTAATTACTGGATGTAAATTTATTATGGCCTAGCCTCGCTAACACGAGGATTATAAAAAGCACCCAGGGACAGCAGGGGACTGCAGCGTTGTTCGCCTTGATTAAAGATTCCCGAATCTCTCCAGGCGCCGCCTAAATTCAAATTATGACAACTCAATTTGTCTTGACAAACAACCAGGATTCTGGCGGATTCGGAATTCGGAGTCCTGTTTGCCGGCGGAGCCATCAATCAATCTTTATCAACTCGACGAAATTTTCCACTTGCCGGGCGTTAATAAAGCGCCGGTGGATCCCACATCCCCACATTCCCTCCATCGCATCATCGCACCATCACAGCACTCGCACCATTACTCATTTTGGCACTCTCTCCTGCCTTATAATCACAATAAACGCTCTTAATGACAGCTCCACTAACTGACTTTCCGCATGGCATCGCCGCAGAGGTGGCATCGCGATAAAATTCATATTAGAATTTAATCGGGTGTTCAGTCATAACTGTAAAACTGTTTGGCTCTGCAGTCGTATCAATAAACTCCAATGACTCTGTCGCAATGATGCACAGAGCGAAAAGCATGGCAGGCTCTGCTGTAGATTGTCATGCCATTCGTTTTCCTACACTTGGAGATGCCGGTAATATTAATTTTTCAAATTCTTGGTAATTTTGGATTTTTTTCAGGCTTAAGGCATTCCGACTTAGCATCCTTAATATCGTCTAAAGGTCTGTACGCAGATGCTCGAAAAGTGTTCCAAAGCAGTGCGAAAGAGCGAGAGGGTGACTATTGACCTCTCGTTTTGACTCAATGCTTGGGAACACTTTTCGAGCATCTGCGTACTAAGCTTAAAGATAAAGAAAACTATCGCTTGATTCGATTTTTTCGATTGTAATGTATTTATCGAACAGATTTTGCACTACGCCCAAAAAACAAAATCGTCATAGAAACTATACTATTGTTACTATTGTTACTATACTCTTTGGTATTAAACATTTCCTGATAGGATGCTTATTAATTTGATTCTACGAAAGCATAGAAATTATATTAATCTGCGTTAAGACTTGAGAGAATTCACTAAAGCGGCAAACAGAATAACACTTAATTCCAGCTATCGCGATATGTTATCGAGTTTTGGATGTAGGTTCGCATTAAATTTAAACTCGAAAAGCAACAATTGAAAGTATAGAGTATTAAACTATACTATTGAGTATTCATTTGATATAATAAAATATTTAATCTATACTAAACTCGTTATACTGCTTCGGTATATTTAAGGACAATGCATAGAAACTCTTGTTTTTGTTTTTGGGTGTAATAAATCTTGTTTTCCTATTATATATATGTGGAATAAGTGGTATAACATAATAAGTTTCAACTCCGGCTTTTAAAATTATATAATGTTAAGCCAGAACTTATGTCTTAGTCACATAAAACAGGAACTCGCCATCCCTTAAGTACATAAGTCTTTTAGTCAGCCTTTCTTTTGGAATATTTAGATATACCATTCGAATATCATTAACATAAAGGTTATATACATTTCATGAATATTTTTTGGCTATATTTTGTTTGCAGTGTCGAGATGTAAATGGAAATGGAGATGGAAACGCTTCGTTCCCCATTCTGTTGTCATTTGCTCGTCGCTGCTTACACTGTGTGTATTATTACAATTGCATTGTAAACCAGCAAACACTTCAGAGGGCCCAGCTCGTTCCTCCAGCTCTTTATGGGCCGCCTGCTGATAAATTGATTTAAAACATTGTGCAAATACTCGTTCGGCTTTACTATGCCCACACACACACACGCACACGCACAGCAATTTATTTATTGGCATTGCCAAAGGACGAGGCCGGGGCCAACGATGTCCTGGCTGTCGGCGATAAGGAGGCGGCCTTTGTCGTTCAATCTGGGCCTGTTTACCTGGCCACGAGAGACCCACGTTTGGCCCACTGGAGATCCGTTTAAATGGGCATTTTGGACTATTATTGTAGTTGGGCCTGGGGCAGACATCTAGCCGTCCACTGAAAGGAGCCCCGCTGACAGCAATTGATTAATGGACCCAGAAAAATCGAGCACGCTGCGTATACTTAATTTATTTGATACGCCATTTGTAAGTATTCTTTAATAACCGAAGCCGAAGCCCAACAAGTGGCCGAAGGAAACTTTAAAAGGTCGTAAAGCGCAAACTTATCGCCTGGAATATATTCGAAGGCAGCAAAGGAAGCTCGCCCCGATGAAATCATTTGGGGAAGGACGTGACTCTCGGATTGCCATAATTGCCAGCTGGCTGTCTCGATGCTGATGATGGTGATGGTGTCCATCATTAGGTGTTGATGCTCCCAAGGCCGCCACATGCTGGGCCAGGAAAAGTCAAGTTGGCCACATGGCGGGACCGAGTGGGGCGATATGAAGTCATAACTTCGTTTTGGCCACGTTATCCCGGCTCCGGTCGTTTCATTAAGTCGTGTGACGAATGAATGGCGCCGGCCCCTTCACTGGATCCTTTATCCGGGCTGTTGGAATAATTAAATAATTTCCTGTAACTGCAACAAATGAAGTCAACACAGACACTTCCGTCTGCCGAGTGTCCTTGGGCTGGCAAAAGTTTTCCGAGAACAATCCCAGTATAGCTTGAATATACAAATTAAATCGCATCCGCCCCCTAACATCCTGTCAACAATTTCCTGCTCTCAGCTCGCTCCTAAACTCTCGCTGGCCCTTCAACAATCAAGTTTTTAGTTTAGTAGGCGAAAAGTTTTGAGGTTTTTATTGCTTCACAGGCATTTAAACAGCTGAAAGTGCAGATGCACTCGGCGCACTCGGCAACCCACAGGCTCACCCCGCCGGAAGGGGGAGCACTCGCACTCGCCCCAACTGCGCCGCAGATTTGATTGCTGAATGAGGCTCATCACGCTATAATGCCATACCTTGACTTAAGAAAATTACCAAGCTTTCCCTGCGCCTCATCAGCTCTGATTGCCGTCGGTTAGCAGGCGAGGCGAGGCTCCTGGCTCTGTCTGTAATTGTCTGCTGCACACGCACTGACCGAACCGCAATGGAGCCTTGGAGGAGCCAGGGAAGGCTTCGACCCTTAACCCTTTGCCCCAACCTGGACCAAACACTGCTAAGCGATGGCCAGGATTGGGACAGTCTGTTTGGGGGCTAAGACTGCAAAGCAGGACAGCGCAGGACAACCGTGTCGTTAGGCTCTTACTCAAGGGTCTTCCCACTGAGACCAGTAGCTAGACATCCAAAGAAGATAATTTTAAAATTCAAAAGGAATTCAAGCTTCATATTAAAATAATTAATCATATTTCTTTGTCTTTGGCTTTGAATATTATTCTTCCTTAAGATTCTTCTTTTTATTATTCTTCCTTAAGATATAATATTGGAAAATGTTTTAAAAATCTATAGGGTATTCACACACAGAACTCAGATCTGTGCTTTCGAATTGCCTGTTGGTTTTTGGCATTTGTCTGGCAGAAGGAAATTTCTGCGGGTTTCGAGTGCCAGGTGGTTACGGTTACGGTCAGCAGTGGTCAATGCCGGTCAATCTGTACGGAAACAATTACGAGACATTTGATTGTTGTCGGATCCCCCTTGCTGCCGGTGTCTTTAATGCACCGCCTGAAACCGAGCCAGGACAGGCTGCACTTGAATTAGCCTAATTTGGCCTTAAAGGCAGCCCAGACGATACGGCAAACGATTTCAATTAAAACGCGAAATCCACTTAATTTTGAATGACAATTAGTGATGGCTACCACCGATGGAAGTCAACCCCTTTGGCCTGTGTGTAGAAAAACGCTGTAATGACTAAATGACTGACAAAATCAGCAACAAATCACGACAAGCCAACAGCAACGTCAACAACAAATCAGACAAATTGCATTAAAAATTCCATGGCACTCGAATTGCTGGCCTCCGTCGCTCTCGCAACCCCTTCTCTCGGTGTTGACAGACAGATACATGAGTGGCCCGGGGGTAGTCAGGGGATTGGGGGTAAGTGAGCGATTAGTGTCGCATCGGTCTGGCCAAATGTCCATTAACGATAGCCATGACGTCGACAACAAATCAAATCAAATCAAATGTACTTTAACACGCTCTAGCCCAAGTATTTAGGCGATGGCTTAAAAAAAGCTGAGCGCGGAGAAAAGGGAAAAGGGAAAGCCAGAAACCAAAACAGCACAAGTGGAAAATGGAAAATGGCGAATGGCGAATGGCGAATGGAGCACGGCCGTGTCCGAGTTTTCGTCTGAGCTTGACAATGAGTGCTCGCTCGCTCGCTCGCTGGCTGGCTCACTGGCCGCTCCACTTCCGTTTCCGTTTTAAGTGCTGGGAAATTGAGGTGATGGCGGTACAGAGTCGCATAGTCAAGCCTGCTTAAAACGGACTCTACTCTTTTCTGCCCCAAAATGCTGTGAGCTGACATTATTGGTAATTGGTTGGCCATGTCGCAAAAACTGTTTGCAAACAATGAGCTCAATTACAATTATAATTCGTTTCCGACAGAAGGACCCGGCAGTGTGTTCTCGGAATAGCTAAATAGAATTCTGCAATTTAATTACTCTTTGCATAAATAAACGATTTCATATTTTCATAGCTCACTCAGTTGTAGGTTTAATAACAAAACTGATAATTATGACATACATTAATGACCGACCCTAAATTTGTTTTCTCTTAAAATGCAGTTGGAAATGATCAAATATTCGTTTCCTTAAAGCTGGTATCGAAATACGTTTTGAGCTATATAAATTAAAGTTAACAACAAATAATTATTATCTTAACTCTACCTTTATACGATACTGATGGATTGCTGCTGAATATATCGATGGTTGAAATATCAATAAAAATAATCTAAGAAGAACAGCATATGTTCAGGTGGCGACGGGGCACCCGGTATTCCCGCCGGCCTCTCTTTCTCTCTCATGATTCCAGCCTCTTACCGATCGCTGTTAACCCTATGTTAAGGGCCCATGCCCTCTCTACTGTAACGTAGTTCTTACCTTACATTTCTACAAGTGAATATTCCAAAATATATTCCAGATAAAATAATTTTTCTCTTTGTAACTTCTTCGTATATCTATAGATTACCCCAAGAACGTGTATACTGCTTCAGAGGCCAGACTGTAGGTGCCTGGATACTTCATCAAGTGGCAGTGGAGTCGTCTCGAACTCGTTAGTTACAAATTGCGATGGCTGCGACTGCGACTGCGACTCGAGCCATTGATAAGAGCTGGGCAAATGTTTGGCCAAGTGTGCGACAATTTTAATTTGCTGTGTTTTCAACCATTTTGTTATATTTTCCCCCTCCTCGTTTCTCAATCCGTTCAGTTCCTGTAGCTGGTGACAACGATTGCTGCACTTAGCAGTTGTTTAAGCCGTAAATCGTCGGCTCCGCTTCCGGCATCGGCGGAAGTGCAACATTTAATTACGTCCAGCATGGCAAACGATTCCGTTTCACTTGTTGTGGCATCAATTGTTACTTCTGATCGCCACCCCAAGAGCCACCCTGCTTTAGGATTGAGTATGAATATCATGTATACGCCATGAGGTACGGCTGCGGCTGCTGCTCCTCCTACTGAAAGAACTCAACTGAAAGGACAGCGCCAACAGATTGATGCAAATGTCCGCTGCAGATGTCGAAGTCCATGAGAAGTCAGCCAGAAACTGGGTTAATTTCGGTCCGCGACTTTATTGCATTCAAAATGGAGCGCAACTATAATCACCAGAGCGGAAGTACCAAGTGAGCGGGGCGGCGAGCGGGGAGATGAGTGATTGGGGGTATGAGCCTCACATATCATGAGCAGTCCTGGGAACGGGATCAATCGTGCGTGCAGTTTTAGCCGGGCCAAGGCGCAAAAGTTGCCATCGGTCGATGGCGACAGCTGCTTGCCCAATGGCCGCAACGTAATCTAATAGCCATGTGCAGGGTTCCCTTTCCCATTCCGACTCTGGCCTGGCTCTGACCGTTCTGGCCGTCCTGCAGCTAATGCATCTGTTAGTGCCGCTGTTTTCACCACAGCCATTTCGCTCCACGCCGCATGAGCCGCGAGCATTATTTTTGACCGCACGAGGAGTGTCCCGGCCCGGAGTGTGTTTCTGCCCCATGGCGACACAAGAATGGCCCGGCAAGGAGCGGGCATTAAAAAATATTCCTCAACGACTCTCTCTCGCAAAAGTTTAGTTCATTTCGGGCTTAAAGAGAGTGGAAAGTTTTGCACTTGGAATTAAATTATGAATGCGAATGTTTTCTACAAAACATACAATTTTTGATAAGTTGGGTTCAGGGAACTTGTGTGCCGCCTATTGTCCTGTACCTCCTGCCTGCGTAATAATAGTCTTCAAAGTTTTTACAACAAGAACTTTATTCTAAGTAAGCATAAAAGTATATTTATATCGTTATCGTGGACTTTTTTTTTTAACTTTACTGCAAACTTTACTGATAATGAATGCCGGATGAATGCGATTTTATAGGATAAATAATTAAAATTATTGATGAGCTGGTTCAGCAAGCGGTTAGTTTTCTTGAGACTATAAGACCTTAAGCAATAGGATTGAATAAACCCCACCAAGATTAAGTATTGTTTTTTCCTATTATTATTATTATTAATATTATTTTTATTATTATTATTAAAAAATATATTGCCTAACTTTCAAAACAGGAATTTGTTTTTAAATTGTATATATGCTTTAGAGTCTCCAATGTACATACACGTATGTACCTACACAAAAAAAAAAACAATACTTTAACCTTTCTACGCGATGTCTTAAAAAAATACTCAAGCACTATATCGAGTTTAGTATAGATTTTGTACTTAATAGCTTAGTAGAGTTTAGTATAGTTTTTATGCTCTAGAGTTTCAACTGTGTATTTACGAGTATTATATTTATACGAACATACATCGATAGCTCGATAACATATCGCGTTAGCTGGAACTTAGGCCCTGTTTCTACTACAGTTGCTTTTTCCAATTCTGCTTTTTCCCGAAAAAGCTGCTTTTTCCCTGTTCGATAGTATCGATTATTTCAGTCTTTTTCTGCCTATCGATGTGTGACCCAACTATCACCACCAGCCAGCTGTTTTTTGAACAAATGAAATTGGCTGGCTTAATAAATATTGAACAAATTCATGATTTTCTCCACGTTTTGTAAACTAATCAGCATTTAATACATATTTCGTTTAGCGGTCTGTGGATTGAACTATTGCACTTCTGGACGATCCTAGCTGGCGTACATGCTGCACTGGCGGCCACCGCCTCCTCCTTCATAAAGAGCGTCCTCTCTTCCTAGCCGACCACTTTCTCTGCAGCTGCTCGGCTTTGTAAAACTCTACTTGGGCATTGCAATAGCCTTCTTTAGCTTGCAAGCTGACACCTTCAGATCGCTGAGCCCTGTGGACAGAAGGACGTTGGTGCGCAGCAGTGGCGTCAGCGACGGTGCGCTGGGATCCTCTCACTTTTCTAAATTCGCTTCATGTTTTTAACGGAAGCGGAGGCGGAGTTTGGTCGGTGGCGGGGCGTATACCCAGATTTATCTTTCTCCTCCGGGGGCACGACCGCCTCCACTTACTCCTCCTTTGGCAGGGCCAGGTGATGTGAATTCGGGATCATAAGAGACTTGTTTAAAAAGAGACGGGTTGATGCGTCTGCATCCGAGTTGTGGCTTCAGTCTATGAGATTCCAGTGGACTGAAGTGGTTCCTGCAAGTTCCTCAAGTCAAGCGGCTGCCTGGCAGAATTATTGCAAATAGAAAATAATGTCTAGCTCATAAAATTATAATCTTAGTAAACATTGGTTTGAATTTTGAATTTAATTTAATTTTCCGCCAAATCAAAACGTAAACAAAAAACAGCTGTTTCCGTTCACGATAGTGCTAAAAAGCACTTTTTCCTAGTAGAAACACCTTTTCTGCTTTTCGTGATTTTCGTGCGATAGTTGGAAAAAGCAACGTAGTGGAAAAATACCCTAAGTGTTTTTCTGTTTGTCGCGTTAGTAATTTTTCACAAGCTTTGGCGCAGATTAGTATAATTTGTATACTTTCGTAGTATCAAATTTACAAGCGTCTTATCAAAAAATGTTTAGTCCTCAAGAGTATAAAATTCATGTAACAATGGTATAGTTTCTATGAAAATTTTTCTTTTTTGGTGTAGAAACCATTTTTAAAAGCCGAATTTCGCAATAACTCTGCCTTAGGCTATATGAAAGCTTAAAATTTAAATAATATTTGAATAGCAGCAATAACCAGTTGACATTTCGCACATTTTCCATGTCGCTCTACTAAACCAATTTTCATGCTTTATTCAAGCAGCGTAATTTGAACATTCAGGGGAATTTTAGCTAAAAGTCCTCTAAAATTTTTATTGCGGCTATAAAGTGTTAAAAAAAAATTGGTTGAAATAGATGCAGGCATTCAAATTAAACCGAACACTTTTTTGGCCAAATGTCCCACTATTTTAATTTAATAATATCCGGCTTTCCTTTTGAAACGATTTAAATTTCGTCCATTAATAAGCTATATCTAGCCGAGATTAGGAGCGCACTGCAGTGGTTATTTAATTTAGCCTGGCTCATCCGTATCGGGCGAATTAATTGATCCAGATACGGATCGGGACGGGTCAGGGAACGCGAAACTCACACAGCTAGCCTGCAGCTCTCGACGGGCGGTCGGGTGGATTTATGGGGCATCCCTTGGCGACGAATTGCAGCGAAGTTTGTCAACGTTGCGTATACGCCGCATGGCCGGGGTGCAGTTGAGTTTGAAGGAAAAATTAGTCAACATTTTCATGTCGGGCCGGCATTTGTCGTACCTGACTGTTGTTTATGGTCGCCCCGGTGGCAATTTATGGCTGCCCATCTGGACCTTGTCTAATGACATAATTGGAGGCCCTCCGAAGGGCGGCCGTAAGTGCAACAAAGAAACTTTTGGGGCTGCAATTAATTTACGATTTTTTGTGCGGGCGACCACTTTGCAGCCAATTGGGCGTGCGGAGTGGCAGTTGCCGGTTGCCAGTTGCCAGCTGCCACAAACTCGGGCATACGTATGTTGCCGCAAATTATAGCCACGTTGGCTGGCTGGCAGCCGCTTTCAAGTCGAAAGCTGTTGAAGCGGCAGCCCGGGAAATTTGCTTGAGCTTCAGCTGCATCATTTGCTCCGAATTGAATTTAAAGGCCTTCCCGAGCAGCCGTGGTGGTGGCCCGATGCCAAGATGTGTCCACCACCGCACCAGCTCCTGGACCGCTCGTCCTTCTGCCCCGTCCTCGGGGCCTGGATCAACATTTCGCTTTTGTCCGCCTGCCAGACTTCGCAGACTTGGACGTTTTTACCGCATCTGCAGCTGCAGCTTCCTTTGTGTTGCACTTGCCTAATCCGCTCGCTCGCTGGCTGGCCAGGCGCTCCCATTTTCCATTTTCCACGCTGCATATCTGGCCACTAGCAGTAGTAGCCATGTGTTTTAGGAAGCTTGATATGCGGCAAGTAGATTAATTATACTCTGCCAAGGGTTATATTCTTGGTGAACATAGGATGTGCCGGCTTGAGTATAAAATAATCACATATTTCTTTGGTTAACCTTTGAAATAATCCTTATCGTATCAGTCTAATGAGGAATCTTTCATAAAATGTGTATTTAGTTATACAAAGCAATACAAATGTTCTAAGTCTGAAGTCCCTTTTCTTTTCCCATACACCCAAAGAGGTCGTCATAGAAACTATACTATTTTTACATGAACTCTATACTTTTGAGTATTAAAAACTTAATTATATCGCTTTCAGGGGTATTTCCAAAACCGATGTCGATAACTTAACATTATTACTTAATTCAAAGATTGAATGAATTCTTAAATGAAGAACTAATGATTTATTATGTTTGTAAAGACCACGAGAACGCCCTTTTTCATTCCAAGCCAATTGGCATTTCCGTTGCCAATGGCGAAACAGCGAAGATACCTCCCAAGGAATGCCCGAAATGAATTTAGAGCAATTTTCAATTATTGCACAATCGGAGCGTAAATAAGTTGTAAATCATCAATTACCCGACAAAAAGAAGCCAGCTCTCACAGATAGTCCCGCGCACACACACGCACGGCCATTACACAGCTACAACAACTGCAATTGCCAAGGAATCGCCGAGAGCGGATACGTGTCCTATCGCTTCCCGAAAAGCAGCAGAGAGGAACACAGATATGGAGGGGATCAAGGCGGAGCAAGGACGAAAGCTGGCCGGCCAGACAATGGGCAATCGTAAAAATAGCAACTAACAATCCGAAAAGCACTCGGCCACCCTGAGACCAGGACAAAGTCGAGAACAGGAGATAAGCAGCGCCAGCTGAGAAGAAAGAAGAACAAACAGTGCACTGAGGAACAGGAATCTAGCAATGCTACAATAAAAATTCTGGCACTACTTTATCCTCTTTAGGTTTACTCAGACTCAGAGTCTAGAGACATCCACATGCCTCACTCGAAATGGTAATCGGATTTTATGTCATCGAATTGTCCAAATAAGAATGATGTCCTCTTTAATTAGCATTTTACAAGTTTTTAGTGCTAATTTAATCTATTTGTCTTTTGATTTCATTCTCACGTTAACACTCTAAATGTGTTTTCCCAGGAAAATGGTTTAAGCTGTGATTGGTTTGCTCTTATTAAATAAACAATCCCACTCGTTTGGTCTTTTGAATAATTTATACTTAACAAATGAGATCTAAAACTGTTTGTCTGCCAAACTTTTTTTTTCATTCAGTTTGGGTTTGTTTTGGCAGAGATTAAATAATATATTTATTGGAAATGTTATTGAATTTTTAATGTTGTTTGTACTTTTCTATAATTAAATCATAGTTCCACCTTTACAAGAGTTTATAGTTTCTTTGCATTTTTTAAATATTATTTTATTAGTGTTTTATTATCATTTGTTACGATGACCTCTCAGCTAAATCCTTATATCAATACATTCGATACAATACAGTCGCTGTATATAATATTTTTATGGTGGGTTTAATTTGTCATATTTTGGCTTCTATTTTACTAAGTTTCCGGCTTAAAATGTGGATATTATAAGTCAGTGATTCTTTAATGTAAAAAATAGAAATGATAATTATTATCTGTCTCTGATTATGACATGCAAAGTTGCAATAGTTGTAAAAAATGGAAATTATCATTATTATTTGTCTCTGATTATGACATGCAATAGTTGCTCCATGTCCTTCACTATTTTTTCCCAGTGCCAAAGAAGGAAGTGCTCCTAGTCGAGCAGTGAAAACCTTAAGTAGATAGATATAGAAATGTCTCTTCGTCCCTGCCGGCATGTGATTTATGTGGTAAATAAAAGAGGGACAAGCACAAGAACAAGAACTGGAACAAGCACGGGAATCAAAGCCCGGCCGAAAGATGGGGGCCTCGACTCTAGTCGACTCAACATGCAACATGGCTTGCAATTGCAGAAGGCAGCCAGCAGCATGTGGCATGCGGAATGGGTAAAGACAAAGACAAAAGAACGGGCAAGGAGGCTGGGACCGAGGCAGAGACGGATACTGAGGCAGACAGACGGCAGCAGGCGAGACGGAGTAAAAGTTTTTAATATTATTTCAAGTCTGAAATGAGGGCAATCAGCAAGTGCAATTGTCGTCGTCGAGCGGCTGGCATAACAAAAGAGCCGTTTTTGGCCAGGAAGGGGCGGTGAACAGAACAAAGGCGTCGCCCGAGATGGATCCCAGGAAGCCTTCTGCCAATAAGCGATGGGAGCGCCCCCTGTCAAATGATGCATTCGCCGCCAAAGGAGAAGGAGAAGGTGGCGGGCTGGCTATATGTTGGGCCAGAACAAACAAAAGGCACAGAGATAGCGACAAAGACCCGCTGAAAGCTGAAGCAGATGCAGATGCAGATAGGATGGCTTACAAGTAGGTAAACGTAGTAGTTTCAATTAAGGATGCTCCAGGAAGATGGCAACCGCGAAGAAGGAGACGGATAAAGAGGCGCTTCGCGGCTGATGAAGTCGCTTTCCTTTGAGGCCCTTTGAGTCGGGCGGGCTCCAGAGCAATCCAACCAGAGGGATGCACACATCCTCGGCGAGTGAGCGATGGCGGCGGAACGGGCGGCACTGGAACACGAGATGGGCGAATGCGTCAAACTGAACTTGTACCACTAACCCAGTTAGCAGAGCCACGGAACGTTCGCTGGTGGAACGCCCGCTGAGCACGGGACGTGCTCTCAGGAGTCGTCCCGCACAATGCGCATCCTGTTGCGAGCCCGCACGACCCAATACGAGCCCCAAACGAAGCCGAGCAGGAGCCGAAGTCCGCCAGTGAAACGAGCGAAATTCGGAACACGCTGCGGCAGAGGTTCGATGGAGCAGTTTGAGTGAAACCGCGTCGAACCTCCAAATGTTGAGACACAAATACCCGCCGCCTGAGCTGAGGGAACTTATCTCGCGAGGGGAATTTCGTTATCATCAGCCCCCGGCAACGACACGTTTTCAACGGGGTTGCGCGGGGGCCGGCTTGTGCCTGATCCCACCGATCCCGCAGTGGGTCCACAACCTCGTAGCCGGCATGTCGTCTCCCTTTTGCAGCTGGGCCTGCCTCTGCCTCTCGCTGATCTGGCTGCAGATGAGCCTCATCAACGCCGCCCTGGAGTTCCTCTGCGTGGGCGTGCCCCTGCAGCTGGTGCGGCGTCGGGACCTTGAGGAGGAGGAGCGGCCCATCGAGGGCGAGTGCACCCTGGGAGCCATCAGTATTCGAATGTTCGCCTTCTGACGATTCCTAATCGGTCATCGGCCCACTTACGGCCACTGTTTGCGTTAACTTCAGGGATTATTCATGTCAAGATATCGATATCAATAAGTGAGACTGAATGAGACTTACTAAATGTTATAAGAAATACTTAAGAATACAATTAACAATAACATATATACCAAAATTGCTCCAAAAATAACTAAGAGTCTCTTAATTCAAGCATTTCAGGTATGGTTACCCATATTTGTAGAAAATACATAAATTAAATACATTAATACATATGCAGAAACATCTTATCTGGTTATATGAAGAAACCGGGCCGTATTATCAGTGTTTACCGCACAGACTTTTGTCATCCGTAAAAACCAAATTATACAAACAAATCCAAATATATTACTTTCAATTTCGTAAACCAAAAATAATATAAAAAAAAAATATTCAGTGTAAACTCACTTATGAAATACTACCAGATACTATGGACACCTAGATCTTAAAGACTTCTAAAACTCTTGCTATCGAATTTGGTGGTAATGCATATATAGTTAAAAGCCCATGCAAATCACCAAATCTTTTTTAAATTTCAGTTAAATTAAAAGATGGCAGATATTAGACAATAAAATGAAGTCCTTTTATCTACCTCACTCACACTCGTCTCAGAAGGTTAGACGCGTCTCTTTAACTGTGAGGCGTTGGATCCAATCTCAGCAAGGTCGACCCGTAATTGAATTGGTTATTTTTAAATATATAACATTTTTAAAATATTTTTTTTTTTACCATACCCACCTAGAGTCCATGGTACTCATTTATGGACTATTTATTTAATTTTTGTATACAAAGATTAATAAAGCAGGTTTATTTTAATGTACATTATATATATAACAAGAAAGCAAGCTAACATTGGTAAGCCGAAGTTTGTATACCCTTGTAGACTGCAATTGGATTATTGAAAATCGATCAGTTTTGGTAATATTGAAAAATGTTTCAAATTTTCTAAATTTTGTAAATTTCTACATTTTACATGTAGAAAATCGACCGATCCCTTCTATGGCAGCTATATGATAAAGTAATTCTAGAACTATAATAAAAAACAGCTATATCTCGAAATTTATACAAATTTGTTGAAAAACAGAGAAGTTTAATTTTCGCTTCATTAATTTTCCGATCATTCCTATGGCAGCTATAAGATTTAGTGGTCCGGTTCTAGCAGTTCCGAAATATAAAGTAACTGCAATAGGAAGAAGACTATCTGCAAAGTATCATTCAGATAGTTCAAAAACTGAGAGACTAGTTTGCATAGCACGGGACAGACAGACGGACATACAGACGGACAGACAGACGGACAGACAAACGGACAGACAGACGGACAGACAGACGGACAGACAGACGGACATGTATAGAAAAATAATGGACTTATTGTAAATCCGCAGAAGCCTTAAAAATGAGGTTGTGCGGTAAAAAAAATCAAAAAGTGAGGTCGAGTTTGCCATCATTTTAAAGCCAAACTTAGGATTTTTGAGGAAAAAATAAACCTATTTTTCGTTGTAAAAATGGTTAGTAATTAAACATTTTTTAAAAACTCTTAGTAGCTGGAGAGCTGTTTATATAGAGCACTTATAGGCTGGTCACCGACTTAAAAAATTACACTTATCAGAAAAAGAAAATGTTTGAAGGTCATACATCGAGCATGAAACCTTCTGAAACTTCGATAGTTTTGCTCTGAATAATTTAAATATTTAATAAAAAAATGTTCAAAAGTACTCAGAAGCAAAAATAAAAAAAAAGTTGTCAAACCTGACCCTCCCCTTAACGCATTACGATCGGGTATCTGACAGTTAAGTTCAGTTTTTAGATATATCGGATGAAAGCTAAGTTTATATTCCTTTAGTTATTATTATTTGTATTATTATCTGCAAGGGTATATAAACTTCGGTTTGGCGAAGCTAGCATCCTTTCTTGTTTGTTTTTAATTAATCAAACGCGTCGATTTGCCCCGCAGAAGTAAAATTTGATTTCTTCACACCGGTTGAAGGCAGCTCAACAAAATAATATAACGAAATTAAGTACACAATAATGTCTTTGTTTTTACTTTCGGTAATGGTAGAAGAATCAAACAACAATAAATAATAATAAAAGGCGTACATTTTATAATATAGCTCTGAATTTAACGTAAATTTTTTTTATAAATTGCAATTTATATTATACCTTGCACTTAACATTCAGAATTAGCATGAACTGCGTCATAATTGTTCTAACTCTAGATTAGGTGAACCCAACAATAGACCCGAAAGCAAGATAATATAATTTAAACCATTTACGATTGCTCGAAGAACACAGTCTGGGATAGACCTTGAACATGGTAACAAATATAATCAAAACTTTACTGGCTGGTATGTATGTAAATAAATTAAATTAAATGAAACCTAAAGAATATTTTACATTAAATTGCGTAATATGAAGACTAACCGCAGATCGGCAAGTTTGGTATAAAATATTTTTGTCTCACCGCAAATGGGTTAATGTATGCCAAGCTCAACGAAGTTATATTTATTTGTTATGCAGCTCTGGGTGGCCCAGCATTTTGGAATTTCCCATTCAATCTTTGCCGGACACAACTGCAAATTTTAATTTAAAATTCATCCTGCGAACGGACAAAAAAGTGTCATTTATATGGGGCCAGCAGTCGGACAGCTTTGGGTTGCTTATCTTGCGTTGACATACCTTGTCAGTTCATAGAAATATCAAATGAAATTTATGGCAACACGAAAGTCTCGGCCGAGATGTGACGAGGTCCTATTTCTCTCTTTTTCGGCGCTGGTTTTGTGCCTTTTTTGTATTTTGACAGCTGAAAGTTCATTTTCTGTTCGATTTGCTCGGGGCTGCCTGGGGCCTCGATAATATTTCATTACGCCGCCTTGGGCGGGAATTTATCCATTTGCATAATTCCCTTGTTTACAATTTGTGTGGCACGGAGAAGAGCGATTGACTTAAATGAAGTTACAACTTGGCAGCGGCTAAGTGAGAGAAGCAGTTGCAAAATAAGAAAATTTATAATATTCAATTTATATGCACTTTCTGCAGATCCCGGCCCGGGGATCCCTTAGAGGAGTAACAACAAGTAGCTGTAGGGAACAACTGCAACTGCTAAGCTGATAATCCCAGATTTCAAGGCGCCAACAGCTGCACCCATTCAGCCTGCGCCTCGCCACGCCCCCTAATCCGCCCCGGCACCGTGATTAATGAGATTTGTCACTGGCTTCATTTGTATTTTCCATGCTGTTGACTTGGCTCGAAGACAGCCCTCAGACTCTTCCTCGTCCTCGCCCCTCCGACCAACGACATGCATATAAATTTCATAAATACTCGTCCTGCCTGCACTTGCAGGGCCCGAGCCCATGCCCAAGCCCAGCAACATGGCGTGGCCAACAGCAGCTGGCCGAGTAAATTTGCATTTTCATTATTTTCAACTCAATTTAAAAACGAAAATCACCAAAGACAAACAGCGACGGGTCAGGCTGCGAAGCGGAAGGAAGTCGCTTAGCCGGCGTGCCTTATTATGATTCGCATAAAAATAAAAGCCCTGCCCTGCCACACTCCCCGCCGATAACTAAGTGGCACATTAAATTTACCCGAGCCTATAATTCATTTGTTAAGCCTCGGCCTCAGTGCTTCGGTTCCGCTGCCAGTTAGAGGGCTCCCCTCCACCACCGCCACTGTCCGAGATGATCATTAGGAAAGGAGGGCCAAGGAACACTGTGCTTATTATACCCTTGAAGAGGGCATTGTGAACGAAGTTCGGAAAGGATAAGCCGTGCTCAGGACTCTCAGAAAAGGAAGAAGTATTGAAATACAATATTTAAGCCTGTACGGGCCTCACAATTTAAGGGGAAATATGATTGATATTATTCAGATTTTATTTAAATTTTTATTTTATTTATATGTAGGTAGGTATGATATTTTAATAATTTTCTTTTTGTTTTGTTATGTGATATTTTATTGTTTTATTCTTGGGTAATCAAAAGTGACAGCTTATTTGTTTTCTTTTTATAAAAATTACATAAAGAGTTTTTAAGGAAAAATGTACTCAAAATGAGGAAATATGTACTCAAATAATGACTGAATCCATTTGTTTTTACTTTGAGATGATTCTTACTCAGTTTGAGAACAATTTTTACGAACATAATTACTGATATTGAGATTTTAATTACGTTTTTGAGAATTGTTATGCTCAACGAAAGTACAAAATATACCTAGTTTAAGATCAAATATTTCTTAATTTTAATTTAAGAACGAATCATTCTCAATTTATTAAAACTGTTTACATCAATTTCATAAAATTGAGAGGGGGCTGTAATGACCAGTTTTGGGAGAGGATCAGATACCGACTGTAAGTAATAGACAGTTTCTGGATCAGGAACGGCCATGTGTATTCATATATGAATATGTTTTAATGCCTATTTTTAATGTTATAATTCATCAATTAAGATTTGAAAGTTCTCCTGATAACAGAAAGACTATAATTCCAATAACAAATCACATATTTTTTGAAGACGCAGAGATGTACATAGTTCCTTAATAATCCTTTTAGCATCCTGCTTGTAACACTTCAAAATCTTAAGATACCGAATAAATATTTAAGGGCATTTGCGGCATCGAGTCCCCCAAACAGTCTGATCCCATTTTATTCATTTGGTCCTGTGCTTTATTATTATTTTTATTTTTAGTGAATTTGTAGCTGCATTTCGGGTATCTCCCCTTGGTCTCAGCTCAGCCCAGCTCATCCCGGCTCGCCTCGGCCCGGCTGAGTTATGGTGGGCAATAAATTTATATGACATATAAATGTAAATAATTGAGCAGCGCGGAGCCGCCGTCTAGAGTTGTCACAGCGGTGTGGCTGCGGCTAGGGGCTTGGGGTAGTCAAGGGGTGCCAGCGGCTTGTTGACTCCGTGATTGATGCCGGCCCCCACTCTGCGGCTCCTCGCATAAAAGTCCTTAATGGCCATTCTGCGTCGGGCATTTAATTTAAAGTTTCGCTGCATCTTTTTGCTACACATTTTATTACTTGTTTGGCTCGCATTTTACAGACAGCGGAGGCAAGCACTCTAGACAGTCAGGGCGCAAATGGGATAGGGTGAGGTCATGTCGATGCCCAGCTTCTTGATCACGTAGTCGATTTGGTCCTGGCTCTTCAGCCCATACCCCTCGAAGGGCTTCACGTTGAAGCGGCTGATCCGGTTGCCGGAGATGTTCATCAGGAACTTGTAGTAGCTGGGCCGCAGCGAGCGCGCCTCCAGGATGGCCGAGTGGAAGAGCACGGCCGTGAAGAAGCCGTACATCAGCATGGCGAAGTGTGGCACCTCGGGCACCTTGCCCTCGGCCACGCCCCAGTTGTACAGGAGCTGCAGGGACTTCCACATCAGGTACAGGGCCACCGTGGTGTTGGGGAACCGCAGCAGGCCAATCGATCCGAGGAGACCAGCCGGAATGGCGAAGAGGGCACTGTCATGGCCGCAGCTGTGACGCAGGCCACAGGACGTCGCCTGAAAAAAATATATAAAGTCTATGATAAAATTAAATTAGAAACTAAATGTGCTATTGTTTAACCTTAAAGAGCAGCGAGAAGATGCCCAGCGCCAGGCCCAGTTGCAGGGAGCCCTTGTTGAAGATCTGCTTGCGCCACTGCATCTTCAGCTGGAATATCTTTGGAATGTTGAGCAGCAGCTTGAGGCCCACCTGAAGACCCACACCGCCCACGAAAGGTTTCAGTCCGCCGAGGAGGGCATAGGGAGCACAGCCCCTCTTGTGCGGACAGCTGGGATGCTTGGCTGTCAGGAGGCGGTCGTAGAGCTCCAGATACGCGGTGATGCTGCGGAAGTTAAGAGGTCGCTGGCGAGAGCTTTGTGAGGTGGTCACCGCCGGCGTTTTCAGCGGTCCCATCTCCTCCTTGCCCACGATCACGCCCAGGCCCTTGAAGGTGACGTCCTTGGCCACCGTCTTGTGCAGGCCGGCCCTGTACAAGTACATTAGGGCAGTGACGCTCAGGCCCATGATAAGCACCTGGCCATTGGGAATGGACCGAACCAGTCCGCGGGCCTCCAGCATCTTCCACAGCGTCTCGATGCCAACGTTGGCCACGTACATGGCCAGTGGAGCACGGCGCTCCGGTCGCTCCACGGCCAAGGAAGCGAAGCTGGACAGGAAAGAGGGCAGCCAAGCCACCGATCCGAAGTAGAATCCGCCGAGCAGCTGCCGCAGGAAACAGACGCAAAAGACGAAGAGGCCTCCGTTTAAGGACAGAAACGCCGTCGACTGCAGGATTCCGGCTCCTGTGCGTCCGATGTCCTTGAGCGTGGGTATGCGACCCCTCATGACCAGGGCCAACTATGGAGAAAAATTCAGATTAGTCAGTTGTTAAAACCGTGTTAAGTTTCAAGTGTCTCTTTGTAATTCCCAACTTCTTTTTCCGAGTTATTTAAATTAACATATTTGTAGGAAACTAATTGTAAATATTATATATTTTTTTAAATACAAAAAGCACTTGCAATCAGCATTCTTATAAGAGTTTCCTATTAAAGTGCGAACTTCGTACTTGGTTCCAAAAACACAGTATCAACGGCATGCAGGTGCGAAAGTTATGCTATTTTTAACCCCTTCTCAACATACCAGGTATACAGTGGCGTAGGTGCGCAGGCTGGCGGGGATGCATGCGAGCAACATGCCGGCCGCGGCGCAGGCACAGCTCGAGGTCCACGGGTGGTTGTACTCATGGCAGCTGCAGTTGAAGGCGATTTCCGCCAGCTTGCTCTGGACTGCCATGATCCACTTTGAATATTGCCTTATGCTCGGCGGCCGACGATTATCGAATTATTGTGGCTCCGTGCGGATGGATGATAAAGCTTATCGCGAAGGGGCCTATCGCCTAAAAGTGCGAACGTGTCACGCTATGGTAAGTTAATCTCAACGCCCTACTTCGAGTCGAGTTCGCGGATTTGTGAGACTCCGTCCGATTCCAATGTAATTTAAGGTCAGCAACGCCCGAGGTTGCTTGCCATCAGTAGCAGCCTCTTCTTGGTTCCCAGTTCCTCGGTTTCTCCACTAACACATATTCCGGATCAGCTGCTGCTGGTCATCCACCAAGTCCCAGCTGCAGATGAAGTTTCGCATAGCAGGAAAGTAAAGTAATTAGGTAAGCATCGAAATATCGAGTGACATGGACTTAACTCTGTGATTATTGGAATAATAATGGCACTCCGTCTTACTTTTTAAGAATTTATTAGTAGAGGTAATCTAATATTCTCCTTTGCGGGGATCACGTTCGGACCTGGTCGGCCATCAAAGAGAACTGACTGTCGCCGCCTCAGCCACGGTTTGGCCAAGTGAGAGCCCCGTGCGGACGCACCTTAGCAGCTCCCTTTCATTCCATTCCGGCCGTAATCAGCCCTCTCCCCAATTTCCACGCAAGTGCTCCGGCTGAAGTGCGTCGAGTGCGATGCGGCACTTATCGCATCCACGCGAGCCGAAAGTTAACTTTGGCTGTTCGATGCTCGAAGCCGATCGGTTTGTTGACGCTGCGTCACCCACAGCTGGTGGGGATTCTTTTCGGCTCCCAAGAGCCCGCCGGCATGTGCGTTTATTGCCTTGGAGATCTCTTAGTTCTGCTCTTGACTCTCTTAGAAAGTGTTGATTAAACGTTGTTCTTATCATTTTATTTTAGGTCTATTATAATAAGATACTATTTGTTGGGTGTCACTTCATAAAATTTAATTTATGCGCACTATGTGTATCCAATCTAGTTCTCAAAATTTTAAGGTCTGATTTAAATATTAATTAATATTTTATTCTTACAAACTACCTCAAGGGTAGTAATTTTTTGGTGGATACAAATGTTCGTTTGAGCGTTCGTAGTTTGTTTTGGTTTTTATTTGCTTAATATAAAGCATAGCTTAAGCTTAGGTTTCCATCTCACCAATATGATCATAATATAATCATTCATTTGGTAAAAAAAATAAAAACAATGCTGCCAAAGAGCAATCAATTGTGTTGCATACACTCAGGAGTTTTTTTACATTAATTTGTACATAAATGTAAGATTCTCGGAACCCAAACTTTCACTTCCCGAACAAACCCTTTGTCGAGTTAGAACAATCATTAAATAAAACTATTTGCAATGAAAATTTAATTAAATAGATTAGTGAATTTTAAACTATTTATAAGCTTAATATCCTAAAACTCGATGACGCATCAACATTCGCGCAATCGCAGCCAACGAATAAATTTCTATGCGCGTGCCAAATGTAAAGCAATTGGTTCACCGCAAAAGTGTTAAAGCTATTTAGTGCTGAAACTATATGGGTGTAGCCTAGAGGACTGAGTGCCGGACTTGTGTTGTTTTTGGCAAGATCAGCATAAGTTCAAATCCCGCTCATTCTAAAGAATTTTCTTTTTATTTTTTATTTCAATTCCATACTTCGTTTTTCTCCTTTTTATTCAATTAATTCATTTTATTTCAGTTCTACTCACTGGCACTATTTCATAATATCCTTGTACCCCATTGGTACCGGGTATAAAAACCGCGAATTTGCAAATATTTTGAGGGTACAAACCTTTTCCTGCATTCAATAAAATACCAAGAAATAAGAAGAATAACAGGAAAAGAAGCTAACTTCAGAAAGCCGAAGTCTGCAATTAAAAATTACTCATCATTGAAAATCGATCCATTTTGGTAAACTTATGACTACATACTTCTCTGATCTGATAGATCCCATTCAGGTATTTTACTATCATTGAGGTCAGCCAGATAAGGAAGCTTATTAAAATAATTGTATTATTTTCTTGAAATATATTTCTAGTTACTTAATATATAGATAGACAACACCTAAGAAACTAACTATGCTAGACACTCAATGCAAATCTTGGGTAGGGTGAATTCCAGACAATGCCAAGTTTCTTGATCACATAGTCTGCCTGGTCCTGGCTCTTAACTCCAAAAGGCTCGAAGGGCTTCAGATTGAACCGGCTGAGGCGGCTACCGGAAATGGTTTCGATGAACTTGTAGTAGCTGGGCCGCATGGATCGCGCTTCCAACACGGTCGCGTGACAGAGCACGGCAGTGAAAAGACCATACATGATCATCGCGAAGTGTGGCACCTCGGGAAGCTTGCCCTCGGCCACGCCCCAGTTGTACAGGAGCTGCAGGGACTTCCACATCAGGTACAGGGCCACCGTGGCGTTGGGGAACCGTAGCAGGCCAATGGATCCGAGGAGGCCAGCCGAAATGGCGAAGAGGGCACTGTCATGGCCGCAGCTGTGACGCAGGCCACAGGAGGTCGTCTGAAACGTACATAGAAAGGCAATGATAAGATTAATTTAGGAACTAAGCAAATGTGCTAATACCTTAAAGAGCAGCGAGAAGATGCCCAGCGCCAGGCCCAGTTGCAGGGAGCCCTTGTTGAAGATCTGCTTGCGCCACTGCATCTTCAGCTGGAATATCTTGGGAATGTTGAGCAGCAGCTTGAGGCCCACCTGAAGACCCACTCCGCCCACGAACGGCTTTAGTCCGCCAAGGAGGGCATAAGGAGCACAGCCCCTCTTGTGCGGACAGCTGGGATGCTTGGCGGTCACGAGGCGGTCGTAGAGCTCCAGGTACGCGGTGATACTGCGGAAGTTGAGAGGTCGCTGGCGAGAGCTCTGTGAAGTGGTCACCGCCGGCGTTTTCAGCGGTCCCTCCTCCTCCTTGCCTACGATCACGCCCAGGCCCTTGAAGGTGACGTCCTTGGCCACCGTCTTGTGCAGGCCGGCCCGGTACATGTACATCAGGGCAGTGACGCTCAGGCCCATGATGAGCACCTGGCCATTGGGAATGGACCGAACCAGACCGCGGGCCTCCAGCATCTTCCACAGCGTCTCGATGCCAACGTTGGCCACGTACATGGCCAGTGGAGCACGGCGCTCTGGTCGCTCGGCCGCCAGCGTTATGGAACTGACCAGGAGCGAAGGCACTAAGGATGCAGTGCTGAAGTAAAATCCACCCAGCAACTGGCGCACTAGGCAAATGGCGAGGACGAAGAGGCTGCCATTCAGAGAAAGGAAGGCCGTCGACTGCAGCACACCGACTGCAGTGCGCCCAAGGTCCTTGATCGATGGGATGCGGCCCCGCATGATCAAAGCTAACTGGAATAGAAACAACAGATTAGTGGTACCTAATTTAGGGAAACAACTCCATGCTAATACTACATGCTAAGAGAGACTTCCTGCCTAGTGTGGTAGAGTTACAAGTTTATTTGGGAATAAACCAAATTTAAATGAATTTAAACAAACAAAATGAAACCAGAAAATAACAAACTCCAAACATAACATATCAATCAAGGTGAAACTATTTCGATTAGTTAAAATCCTGTTGCAATTTTAGCCGCTGGTCTTTCCACGTTTTGTAGAGATGATCGATTCTCTGAAGGGTCTTGTTTAGCTTTGGATCCAGGTCGTGAAACTCGTTGAATAGATCTGATACCAAGTGCTCGTCACGGGGCAGTCCTCTCCAATCTGGCACAGCCTGCTTATAGGTGATGGCAGCCTGTGCCTGCCGCTTATCAAAGCTAGAATTGCACAAGTCTCCAAGGTAAGCCTCCAGCTCACCATCTAAAAGGATAATGGCCTCTTGGAGTTTGCGCGAGACATTCTGCATGCCTTGAAGCAGGGGATCGATAAGGGCTTGAAAAATGAGCCTGGGCTTGGTATCTGGGCGTGCCTGGGCCTTATCCTTCAGCATAAGATCAATAAATCGGCTGGCTCTAAGCATCAGGGTTTTCTGAATATGCTTGTTTAAGGCTATCCTTTTACCCGCGGACAACTTTCTCTTTAAAATTCGATTATCGGCAGTCAGGACTTTCGGATTGAATTCAGTTGGGCGTGATCCTGTCAAGAGCTGACAGAAAGTCCTGCGTTGAAGCAAGTTCTCCTTCCTTGAACTGACCCCAGGTTGGCAGATCTGCGGAAAACGCTTTCTGCCAGTTTGTGTGCAGTAAAACACGCCGCAGCCACCCGTATATCGCCGATCCTGGGCACCTGGGCAAGGTGGTGTCTCCTTGCGGAGACAAGTTTTACCAATCATGGAGTGGAGAGGTACCAACTCGTTTGAGGAGGGACTTGTGACCTCTTCTTTGGATCCCTCCGCACTATCTTTAAAGCGAACCCCTTGATTGCTTGGCTTTTTCGGACTCTTGTGGGGTTCCAGGAGAGTTGCAGATTCTGCATCTTCTCCCACATGATGCCTCTTCTGCATCGCAGCCTCAATGATCTCAAGCTCCTGCAAGCATTTCTCTTTGATGATATCTGCGTGTAGCCAGTTAGCTTGGGCTATTTTCCAGGAGTGTGAGCCGAGATCCCTGTGCTGCGCTCGCTCCAAGCCAGCTTCTTCCTGGAGCTCCTGACAGCGGTCACGGTTCTGCTTAGTGAGCTGGTCTTTCTCTTCCTGGATCTTCTTCAAACGGCTTCGGACATCGTCCAAAGGGTCGTGATCTGGCTGGGAGTCCTGCCTTGGCTTCTTTTCGAGACTCATCTGCTCGAGCTTGGTCATGAATTTATTGCGTGCTCGAAGAAGACCCAATTTGTCATCAGCCGGCTCCGACTTTCTGTCTCCAGGTGGCTGCTCTTCCACATTTCTCTTTTCGGTGTGGTCTATAGTCTTAGTTTTTTGATCTCGACAAGATTGACCCTTTACTTCTGTCGCTCTGGGCATCCCTTCCAATTGCGGTTCCTCATACTGACGACGATCTAGGTGATCCGTTATGTTCTTCCGTTGCTCCTGCTGCTTCGAGGCACTCTCTTTTACGTTACATTCTTTGATCAGTTCTTTCTCAATGGGTTTATCGAACAGTTTCTCTTCATTTTCCTTGCGTAAGCTCTCTTTCTTGCGAATTTGTTTTCTGATCTGTTCTGTGTGTTCGGTTGCCTCTCTTAAGAACTCTTCCTTAGCTGTTATTTCCCTCTTTCTCCGTTTACTTTCCTCTACGGGGCTTTGCTCTCCTGCTGGCATGCTATACTTCTCTCGCAGTTCGTCCCACTTCTGCAGCAGCCGCTTCTCTCTGAGAAGTGAGTCTTCTTCCTCCAAGTCATCAGTATCTCGTTCTTCCACCTCTCTTTCTTTTCCACGCTGCTCTTGGGCTCTTCTTTGTAGGTCTTCCTTTAGTCTCTGCTCTGATTGTTCGCGCGCCTCGTTCTCTTTATCTTCGGACTCTTCTTCCTTTCCTCCTTCGACTCTTTCTCCGCCTGCTTTTCTCTTGCTGCCTTCCTCCATCTTCCTTTTCTTAACGAACTCTTCAGGTAGTTTTCGCTTCGTCGCATCTCTTTTTTTTTTGGCCTCCTGCTCCTCACGTAGCTTCCTCACATTCTCCAGTTCCTTGCGACACCACCGCTCGGCCTCTTCGATCTTCCTGCGCTGCTCTTCCTTCTCTTGATCCAACCGGGCCTTCTTCAGGCGGACTCGCTCGTACATTTCAAACGTTTCTCGCTTCCATCGCTCCACATCCAGTGCATCTATCTCCTGGCCTTCAGTCGGGAGCCTCCTCTGTGCCTTTTCGATCTCCCTGCGCCGCTCTCTCTTCTCTCGCTCCGACCGCTCCTGCTTCAGGCGCTCTCGCTCGGCCAGGGCTCTTTCGCGGTGGTACTGCTTGAGCTGTTCATAGGCCATGACCTTCTGCTTTACGTTCTCCGCCCGCAAAAGGGCTTGATGCTCTCGGGTCTCGCAACGGACGCAGCTGGTATCGGACGGAAGCTTCCTGTCACACGTCTGACACCTCACCTGCTTCCTGGCTTCTGGGACTTGCTCTAATTTCCTAGCTTCCCTCGGCACCTCAATGTTCTCCCTGTTGGCCACCAACTCCTCTTTAACTTTATCCCGTTTTTGACGAGGAGCTCGTTCCTGGCGCGGACTCTGCTGCGCTTCCCGCTTCTTGGCGAGCAGCTTGCGCTCGTGCTCACGTCGCTCCTTGACCTTGAGCTTCTGTTCAAGCAGACGTTGCTCTCGAAGCTGGCGGGCCTCCTCCCTTCGCTGGTGGTCCGAGTGGCGCTGCTCGGCTAGCATCGCCTTTTGGCGCCCGTACTCCTTGTCTCGCTGCTGGCGCTCGAGGCGCTCCCGTTCCCGCCGCTCTTTGATCTCCTGCTGCTTGCGTGATCGTTCCATGTAATCTCGCTCCTCCCGAGGGGATAGCACAGGCATGTCCACCTGGACCCCAATCTCCTTGTTTTCGGCACCCTCTCTGGGCTGCGAGCTAACCGAGAACTCATTGCGCCACAGCTCTTGCTCCTCGCGTCGGTACTGCTCCTCCAGAGTGTTCAGGTGCTGGACCCTCTGGCGCCACACGAATGGGGACGGCCGCCTGCTCCGACTGCGGCTGCGGAGACCGGTTCGAGAGGACTGCGGAGCGACCACCACCGGCGGATTTAGGCGGCGTAACCGTTGGCGGCCCTCCTCGTCCAGGAGCAGGCGCAGCTCCGTGCGGCAGTCGGCCTGCGTGGTGAAGGGCAGCGACAGGTGGCCCAGCTCCCGCAGCTGGCGTACCATCTGCTCCAGCAGGCAGTCGCGTGCCCTGGCCTCATCCTTAGCAGAGCGGCTGAGGAACTTCAGCCAATTGGCGCAGAGAGCGCGATCCTCGGCCGACTCCTGTCCGCGTATCAGCCCGCGGATGATGTCCATCTTCAGGCGGCAACTGCGCTCGAGGCGCTCCTCAGCTGTGACTCCTTTTCTGTTATTCGCCATAGAAATTCAAATTAATATTTTCCTCCTTTTTTTTTGTTATATTAAGTTGCACGTAGTACTAGCTCGTTCTGATCTCGGATTGAAACTAGCTTTGCCTTCTGAAAACTGATGTCACTTAAGGATACTAAACTCCTGGCTTTCTTTGTTCAATACGATTTCATTAGCACAGGCCTGCTCGGTTCCAATATTACACTTTTAAAGTTATAAAAGTTATTTTAAATTATAATAACATTTTGTTGGTGAACTCATAAGATCCAAGGCAAAATATAGAAGAGCAAATAGGTATTTAAGAACGCACGCCTAAGGGTAGGCAACTATTTAAAAATATCAAATACCAATTTTCAAACTCTCTTCTGTTATAAGTTATGAATTATGCATGCAAGCGGAGTTACTCGACTTTATTATTCATGTAAGTTTTAGTAGTAAAGTATAAGATGATGAATATTACAAGATTTCTTTTAAGTTTTCGGCTTTTACCGCGTCGTTTATCTTTCCGAATCTCGCTCTGCTGTTACCTCCATGTTGCTGTTGCTCTGCTGTTGTTTTCGTCTACTTCTGCTGATCCTCTGCTGTTATACTGCTCTTATTCTGCTGTTGTACTGCTAATGTTCTGCTGTTGCTCTGCTGTCTTTCCATGTTCTGCTACTGTAGTATATATTCTTCTGGTATATTGCTGTTACTCTGCCTTTCTCCTAAACATTTTGCAAAATATAAGCAGAGTTATTTGACTTTAAAGTCAAAGTTTGGATTTTTTGTGGTGCTGTACGCAGAAATATGCGGCCGAGGGTATGTATTAACCTCACTTTTGACCCGATTTATTAGCCTTCTGTTCTGTTCGAATGTTTTTCTGTTGTTCTTCTGCAGTCTTTTCATGCTCTGTTGGAACTCTACTGTAGTACATAGTCTGCTGGTATACTGCTGTTCCTGCCTTTCGCCTACACAGTCTTACATGTATTAACCCCACTTCATTTACCCGATTCATTAGCCTTTCCACGTCCTCAACTCACCAGATACACTGTGCCATAGATGCGCAGGCTCGCTGGAAATATGGACAGCATCATGCCAGCCGTCGAGCAGGCACAGCTCGAGGTCCAGGGATGGATGAACTCCTGGCAACTACAATTGAAGGCAATCTCAGCCAGTTTGCTTTGTGCCGCCATGACTCCACTTTGAATATTGACTGCGATTATCGAATTGGTTCCAGACGGTTAGGCTATCGGGGGAAGTGTACCCCTTTATCTCAAGTCGCTTTTGGCTACCCAGAACTTAGATTGTTTCCAGTAAAAATTAAAAAAAAAAGTGCCAACACTTCACAATCAGTTTCACTTAAGGCTTCTAGTTATTTTAGCTGGATCGTTTCTTGGATCAGCGGCCCTTAGTCATCCACCTAGTCCGAGTGCCTGGCCAGCCATCAAATACGACAGACTACCGGCCAAGTGCGATACGGGGCTTTACGCACCGTAGTAACCAGGTGTGCCATGCGTACGCACAATCGCTGTTAGCGGTTCGGGATAATTTCTTATAGTGAGATGGTTATCGCACACGGGCGAGACCAAATGAGTTGACAAACGGCTTCGTTGCGGTTTGTTTACGCTTCGATGAGGGGTTTGTTGTCAACATTTCGAAGTTACCATCGACGGAGAAAGCTATTTTCCATGCATTTCAGTCTTTACCCTAAGAGCTTTTAGAGGCTTCGGCGATGTTCTGGTTTTCAAAGCCCCGGAAAAACGCCATGATATCTTCGGTTTATAATTATTATTATTATTTTATTGGTAAAAAAACTGATGTCAACATAATTTACAATCCACCCACACTTGCTTACTTTAGTAATCGTTGGACGCTCTCATAGAGCGGTAGAGACTCTTGTCGGATATATACACATAGCTATAAATCGCAGATTTATGGATAAAGGAGATATGTAGGCTTAGGCCGCTAACCAAGACGACCCACTGAATGCGCTAGACGCGTGATCTACATAATTCCGTTGGCTTGGCTGGAGGCTCAGGAGGCGAACGCGAAAGCTGGTAGCGGTCCCTTCTCTACGATATTTAGGGCCTTGATGGTGTCCAGCGTCTGTTGCTGACTGCCCACACCGAATACATCGAAGGCGCTTAGATTAAACCTGCTTAGTCTGCCAAAGATAAGGGATCGTTAATCATTATTCGAATGCTTACGCAGCTAGTTTGAACTTTGCTCACCTATCGCCTGAGATGGCCTGCAGGAACTTGTAGTAGCTTGGGCGCAGGCTCTTGGGCTCCAAGATGCCCGCGTGGAAGAGCACAGCCGTAAAGAAGGAGTACAGGAACAGCATAAAGTGGGGGATGTGCGGCAGGATGCCTCGCTCTTGGCCCTTGGAACAAAGGATCTGAAAGGAGAGTATTGTGTTATAATCTCTAAACACTTTCAATCTCACAACACAATTTAAGGTTACCTGCAGCGCCTTCCACATGACATACAAGGCCACCGTGTTGTCCGGATACATGGTAAAGGCCACTGACGAAATTAATCCGGCGGGAATGGCAAATCTGGCATCATCGCGGTTGAAACTATGGCGCAGCAGGCAGGAAACGGCCTGTAAAGGTAAAAATGGTTACTGCTACTCACTACTAAAGGTTCGCTACTTACTTTGTATTGAAAGGAGAAGCTGCCCATGAACATACCCAGCTGCAAAGTGCTCCGGTTAAAGACCTGCTTTTTCCATGGCATTGTCCCAGCGACAATTCGTTTGACGTTCATCACCATCTTGAGGGCCACCTGGAGCGCCACACCTCCCACAAAGGGTTTAAGGCCTCCCATTACGGAGTAACCTATGCAGCTCTGCTGGTGTCCGCAGCTGGCGTGCTTGGCGCGGATCAGGTTGCTGTAGACTCGCACCCAGTCGGAGACGGACGAGAAGCTAACGGTGGGTCGGCGTCTGGCGGGAGCTGGTTGCTCGCCTGGCACTATTGGGGCGGCTTTGGCCACCGGTCCGGCCTCCTCCTTGCCCACGAAAATGCGTAGGATGTTAAAAATGGAATCCTTGGAGACGCCAAGTCGATAGAGGTAGAGCAGGGCCGCCATACTGACGCCAAAGATGAGAGTCTGGCCGTGGGGGATGGATCGCACCCAGCCCCGTGCCTCGGCCATTTTCCACAACGATTCCGTGGCCACGTTGGCCACGTAAAGTGTGAGCAGCGGTCGGCGGGCGGGACGCTCCACCAGAATGGCGGTAAACGAGGCGAAGAAGCATGGTATAAAGGCCACTGTGGAGAAGTGATAGCGACCCAATACATTCCGTAGCATACAATTGTACAGAATGAAGGTGTAAGCATTGGTGACCAAGAACGCTGTCGACTGGATAATCCCCAGCAGGGTACGCCGCAAATCCTCCAAGCTGGGCACTCTGTGTCGCATCAGCAGGGAGATGGCGTAGACTACGGTATAGACTCGGAGGCAGTAGGGCGTGGCCGAGAGAAGAATACCAGCAGTGGCGCTCACGCAATGGTCAGTCCAAGGGTGCTGGAACTCCTTGCAGGTGATGCACAGTGGGTCGACAAGCTTGCTCTGTCCCGCCATCGTGGAATGTCAATCTGTGTGGAGAGATCCAAGGTATTTGTTGATATATTGTTAACGTATTTTAACTAATTTCATAAAGTTTTGCATGAAAAATATGATTGTTAGTGTCTAGAAATATTTCTTATAATTGCAATCAATTTGAATCGTTAGTCACTGTGCATGGGGTGGCCGGGTCCGAGTCCGATGTTTAACCTTTAATCTTATCTGCAGGGTACAAGTGTTCCAGTCGTTATATTTATTCTGTCGGCGCTATCGGTTGTCCCAAAATTAGCTTTGGTTTTGAATTTCTTTTGTTTTTTGCTTAATTTTGCGGAGGACGCACTGCACCTGCTGCTGGCCAGGCCAGAACTGACTTGTACCCCCAAAGCAAGCCCTGAGAAGTTGAGTTGGTGGATTACAGCTGGTTGGCGGGTATCTGTGATAATTTACTGCTGTCTATCGATAAGATACATAACATACATGATTAGCCGTTGCGGGGGATTTGCCCGCGGCAAGAGCAAAGAGTACGCATACGGTAGGAAAAGCTGCTTAGAGTGGGTACTCGTACTATGTGGTGTCGCTTAACAATTCATATCAAGTTGACTTGTAAAATATTGATTATTAATGCAGAGATATAAAAAACTATTACTGGATTTGCTTGATCTGTACAGGAAACGTAAACTTCCATATAATTTGAATACTTTTTTAAGCTGCTTTCACATTTACAAGGCGCTAAAGGTTGGATCACTTTTCTTTTGAGCAAAAAGGGTAAACAATATATGTAGATTCGATTTGAATATTCATTTTTGAATGTAAGCCTACTTATTTGAATTGTTTAATTCCAATTTTAGTAATGAAATTAAAAAAATATAGTATAATCACAAAACGTCTTAAACATCAGAAACTATCTTATTTTTTTATTTAATCGTTGAGCCTACAGTGGTAATAAATAGTAGACACCCTTGGAATTTATTGCTTCACTTCGATGACAGAGCACTGTTTGCCATTTAATACTTTGGATTAACCCCATGTTAGAGCTTTTTCTTGTGTAAGTATGATAATTTGACAGTATTATTGCGTTAGATAAGCCTAACCTAGGCTACTTTAGATACCACACTGTGAGTAAAGTCGTTGTTGTAGTCTCTTGCCCAACGAAATCGAGCCAGCAGAAAGTTCTCCGCCTTGGCCCCGACTTCCCGCTCGCGATATGCATTAGAAATATAGATGGGCCCCAAGTCGCTGGCCCCCGGTTCAAGTCGGCATCTTTGCGCAATGGCACGGCGAGATACGGAGACAGTGGAGCACAGCACTGGGGCGGTGCTAATCTCCACTGTCGAACTACTTACTTACTAGACGGAGAGGTACTCACCACTCAACTACTGGACACTTGATTGCGGCAATAAAGTGATCGCTGCCTAATCGCTGATTTGTTCGCGGCTTGATTCGAGATACGGCTAATGTTGGCACTCCGATATGCTGCTGCTTTCCACAGAGATTTGCTTGACTGCGCTGCAAGTTTCGGAATGAGAATTTGACAGACTAACGAGATAAATCGAGTGACTCGCGGCGCCTTTGTTGCTGCGTTCGTCGCCTGCTGCGATTCCCGAGTGTAATTGGAGTGTGTATGCCCTGCTCCGTGAGTATTCCGGATCTTGCATCGGATGGAATCGGCCGAGTATATAGTATGTTTCTTAATGGAGATGGAAAGCGGCGCAGCAAAGTCCAAACAACCAACAACAACAACAAGTGGTCGTTTGGGGCGGCGCCGTGGAGGAGGTTTCCTTGATTTCGCTGCTTTGAAGCAGCAGCTGCTTCGCCCGTTAGCAAGCCGTCAGCTGCATTTTCCACTTCATCACAGCAACAGCGCTTATCTCACTTTTATCGGCGGGTTTGGCGAGAAATTTCGCGTTTTGTAAACAATAATAAGCAAACCACTGCTGGTCATCGGCTGGGCTCGTTTGCCTATCGATATATCGATAGCGCGCAGGGAACCGATTTGTGTGCGCGTTCGTGTGTCGATAGTGCGCGCGTGTTTGAAATGAATAATTGTGAGACTGCATGTATAATTAACAACAATTTTGTATATTTATAAAATAAATCTTCGATTCAGAAATTGCAAAAAGAGTTCTGTTTTACTTTTTATGGCATTAATACTCTTGAGTATATTAAAGAGTCGAATAAGGCTTATTGGCATAAAAACAAGAAGTCTAAGATAGCTTAGCCCTTTCGACCCCAACTTTTTTCAGTAAACCTTGAAAACTTTGTATTATTTTATTCTTTTTGTATTGCTCTAAGAAGTACATAAGCGAAATTTAAAGTCGCCACGCCCTTCCATGTGGGAGTTAATTATTTTTTTAATTAGTATGAAAAAAAAAAATTGCTTAAGAAATTAAAAGAAAAATATTACTATTTAGAAAAGACTTTTCTGTAACTTAATTTACATAATTTTTTTGTTTATCAAATTAATTTAAAAAAACAGCTTTTTTATTAAAAAACAAGAAAGAAAGCTAAGTTCGGTAAACCGAAGTTTGAATACCCCTGCAGTCTGCAATTGGATCATTGAAAATCGATCCATTTTAGTAATGTTGAGAAAATATCAAATTATGTAAATTTTGTAAATTTTACATTTTACATGTAGAATTTTACATTTTCATATAAATCGACCGATCCCTTCTATGGCAGCTATATGATATAGTTGTCCGATCTTAATGAAATTAAAACCGTAATTCTAGAACTATAAAAAACGACTATGTCTCGAAGTTTATAGAAATTCGTTGAAAAACAGAGAAGCTAAAATTTTTTTACATTAATTTCGCCATCATTCCTATGGGAGCTATAGGATATAGTGGTCTGATTTCCGACATATATAGTGCGTGCTAAAGATATAAGACTATGCTGAAAATTTCAGCCCGATAGCTCAAAAACTGAGAAGCTAGTTCGCTTAGAAACCGACAGACAGACAGACAGACGGACAGACAGAGAGACACACAGACGGACATGGCTAGATCGACTCTGCTGGTGATGCTGATCAAGAATATATATACTTTATGGGGTCGGAGATGCCTCCTTCACTGCGTTGCAAATATCATGGCAAAATGAAAAACATTAAAATTCTACATATAAAATGTAAAGTTCTACATGTAATATGTAAAACTCTATATGTGAGATGTAAAATGTTTACAAACTAAGATATTTTTTCAGCTGTAGCCAAAATGAATCTATTTTCAATAATCCAATTGCAGACTGCAAGGGTATACAAATTTCGGTTTACCGAAGATAGCTTTCTTTCTTGTTTATTTTAAACTCATAGAATTCATCTGCTACATTATTTTTGCCTCACGCCTAGTTGTTACTAATTTAATTGTGAAAATAATATAAACAGATTATTGGATTTGCTTAAATAGTTTGGTTATTTTCGAAGATGAATGTCAGAGTCTTGAACATGCACTAAGTTTTGCTCCCTAACCTTGCGCCGGCGAAGCCTACAACAAATCAACATACTGGTCACAAAAGAACAAAAATCAGTTTTGGGAAATTTAATTTAATTTTGTTGATATTTTAGCAGCCGAAAAAAAATTTGTTTATTTACTTCCAGCTAAGCGAACTATTAAATGCCAAAATGTATCTAAAGACTTTTTTTTCGCAGATACCTCACTTCTGCGAGTAATCGTAGAGTAAATGTGGGTTCAGCTAAAATCTAATTTTCTCTGAATGTAAAATATTTCATGATTAAAATAATATTTTCTCCCCAGAGCGTCTTAATTGGCTGAAAATTATCCCTGAAAGCCAAGGCGTCGCTTTGGCTATGAAGCTCGCTCTGTTGCGGTCTGCAGCCTACGCGTTGTTGAAATTTTCGTTTGCGAGTCCTGTGGCGACCTCTGAGGCCACAATGCGTGCCACAATCAACTCAGGCCGCCTGACTATCGAAGCACTTGGCCTGCCAAATTGTTTGCCATTCGAGCAGGCAGGCAGGCATGGAAACGCTGCCGAAGACTCTGTGCCTGTGCAATCAATTGGATTTCGACTGTAGTTCATAAAGTGTATCTGGCCCTGTCTCTGGATCAACTCTTATTCCACTTTTGATTCCACCTTCCGTTTCCGCCAGCTCCTTTTCACTTGCGTGCGCACTGCAAGAAAAACATGGGTATTGTATTATAATCTATCTATAATATATAATCTATAATATATAATAATCCCTGTAGAAAGAATTTCCCAATCTAATAACCTGGTATGGGAGTATAGATTAAATATAGCCACTTTGTCCCGAAATCCAGGCATTGCTTACTGGCAATTACTAATCCACATCCAATTTATTTGCCAGTGTAGGGAAGCTCTTTGAGTGCGGTTGTCGCGGCACCACGGATATACAAAATATTTCGTTATTGTTTGTAGCTCCTCCCACTCCGGCTGCTGTTGCTCTTGCCATTACCTGTGGCATGGCTTATTTTGTAAAGCCGAAAGCGCTTAAGTAGTTCATTCAGGACGAGTATGCGGCCTAAGCAGATGGGGTGAGAGTCCTTTTTCTGGCCTCCCTCCTTCCTCCCATCCAGCGCTGTGCGGTCTGTGCGTAGCTTCATTTCTGGCGTTTGCCGCTCAAATGCTTAGCGAAATTGCGGCTGCTTTGTGTGATTCCCCTGTTTTTGCCGCGGCTTAGTCGGGGGTGCCATGTATATCAAACATACTTGACTCTGTCAGGACCTGGCACTCACTTAATTTACTCGAGGTGTTTCGGCGCTCGACGCTCCGCGCTCGACGTCCGTATCCGTATCCGGGCATAAATCTTTGTTTCTGACGTGTCGCTAAGTAGGCACTTAAAAGGTGAGCCCAGCCTGGTCCCATTGTGGTTGCTAATCTAAGCTGGGCCCGCCGCTTTCTTTGGGGTTCAATGGGCAATTAGCCCGGACTGCGACCTGGTTGTAGACTAAGCTTCCAGCTTCCAGCCTCCAGCTTGCAGGTTGCAGGTCGAGTGCAGCATAATTGTCGTAATTGCCGGTCGAGAAAAGGGCACACACGGAGGCCTTGAGCTGTCAATCCGGCAGCCACTTAGGAATCAATTTGGCCAGCGAGGCGTGCGTTTAATATGCAGCCGAGTACACGGAAGGGATTCTCAAAATACGCAGCCAGCTCGGCATTGGGTTCGGGATTGGGCCTGAGCTCCTGCTGGGGCTCATTGAGTTGCCTGACCACACCGCAGCACCTCCAGCTCCTGCCCAAGCTCTCCGGCATTTATAGACTTGTCTTGGGCTCATTTATCCTGGTCGGCAGCCGCCAACCCCTCTGGCATTGCTTAATGCGGAGGTCCTGTTCGGGATGCCGCCTGCATGTGGCCATTTGTTTAGGTCCTCTGTGTGTGTGGTTGCGTCCAAATGTGTTCAATTAAGCGGTAATAAATTGTTCATTTGCTCAGACATTGTCGTCACTGTAATATTTTATGGGGACCAGCAGTGTACGTTGATGCATATCCTGCCATTAGCAAGCCTTTTGCATAATACACAATTAATTTTGCACAAAGTTGTTATTTTATTAATTGCTTCCATTCGTTTCTGTCCCGTTCCCCTCCCCGATCAGCAGGCGGTTAACCGAAACCTTATGTGTTGGCCAGGTCCAAGCAAAGGCTCCGGCCATCATCAATAGCTGCGGCAAGGAGTCAGCCAAAAACCAATTGAACTCCCACTTTTCCACTTTTCCCGGACAGTAGTGGCAAGCCAGCCAAAAATTTGGAGCAGACCGCACTGACTTCACATCAAAATAGAAATTTTGCGGCGGCTGCTAACGAACGAGTGCCAAAACAGACGTTTCCCCAACCTCAGCCCCCAGCTCAACGACCCTTAACCCTTTGTTTTCTTGGGCCAGAGAAGAGTCACACATGTGTTCGACTGTTTGGCGTGGGAGTAAATGTGTCAAATGTCACACAGCCAAGGAGGCAGAGAGACAATTGCCGCAATGCCAGCCAGATACTTGTCGGGCGGAAGTTGTTACCAAATGTAAAATTAACAATGGATTATGTGCAGCCTCTGCCTTCGGCTTCTCGGTCTCTTTTTCCTCACATTTGGCTTCCTCCTCCTCGATTGTTGCCTTTGGAAATTGAAGTCAGTTGATGTTGAGCTGTTGTTCTTTCCATTTTCAAACTGTTTGGTGAATAAGGAGTAAGTGCTTCAAATGGCATTGCGATATTCCAAAGGGTGGTAGGTGTCTTACAGAAGATTGATTTAAATTTCAGCACGTTTGGTGACAGTGAATATGATTGAAAAAGAAGCACAGCACAGCCAGAATCACTTAGTTATGGAACTTAATACTCTTTGTTTACAAAATTTGTTCAGTACCTTTAAATTAGATATTCCTTAGAAAATTTATAGTACAGAATACATACTTAATACTTACCATACTCATTTTAAAATGAAAAGACTTCAAGAATAGTTATTATATAGGCCACTCAAGTGGAAATGAATAGGTCGTTAATTAAAAGATCGAAATGGCTGAGATATCGCCGCTTTGCTATAATGCTGATGGAAAGGTGTGCTTGGCAGTTGGTAAATTGAGATAGTTGAGCCTCGCCATCCAAATGCTGGGATGAGCTCCATTCCCGGTTTCCGTATGCAAATGTGTCTACTTGGAGGGAACATCCACGCCAACGGAGGAGAGGAGCTGCGGCCAAAATCAATTCCCGGCGTCCCAGCCAAGGTGCAACATCCCCGGAGCAAAGTCAAACGAAATTAGTTTGCTGCTCATAAAACTTTTCCACCAAGTTTGCGCTGCCCACACCCACCTGCACAACTCTCGGAGTACCCGTAAGCTTCGGGGTGTATGAGTGTGTGCACACAATAAGTTTGGCTTGCCGCCTGTGCACTATGGTCCAGCCGACCGCTTTTCTTGGCCAAAACTTAAATGATTTCGATCTGGTTGTATCAGAATTAGTGTGACCATCGCAGATGCAGATCAGTAGTTCTCATAGATGGCACCACATTCGCGCAAACAGCTGTTGAAGTCAGCTGTTTGCATGCGAAATCGTAAACAATGAAATATGAATTTTTAAAAATTAAAAAAAAAAGGATTAAGCTGATTAAATTGTTTGAATAAATTCTAATCAGTGGAGCAATCTCCTTGTTCGTGTCTGAAGTCATTGTGATGTTTTTGGTATTTGATTCTATATTGTATCATTAAAAATGTGCAACGATGAGTTGTACTAGTGTAGATGTAGTATTGTGGGTCCCATCTAGTCTCATCTTTAAATCTTCTATATATATAAAAATGGATTGCTGTTCGTTAGTCTCGCTAAAGCTCCAGAACGGCTGGACGGATTTGGCTAATTTCGGTCTTGAATTATTCGTGGAAGTCCAGGGAAGGTTTAAAAGTAAAAAAAAATAGGAGTATGCAGCCAATAGCCATTTTCAACAGCCATTTTCTTTTTCACATACATAATTAAAACGGCTGCTTTTATATTATTGTCAGGTAATTTTCGTCAAACATTTTCTGTCGTTTGTATAAATGGTGAGTCTAGAACTGTTAAAGTTTACTATATACGTAGGCTGCTACATATATTTCTGGCCTAATAATGAAAATACGAATATTTATTAAGGAAAATAGTTTTATTGTTTTTCAAAATATTCTCCATCAAGATTTACACACTTTTGCATGCGCTCAAACCAATTTTCGAAGCACTTTTTCCACTCTGATTGACACACCTCAAAAACATGGTTTTTGAATGCTTCAACAGCATCTTCTGGCGACGAAAATCGTTGACCACGCATTTTCTTCTTGATGTGAGGGAATAAAAAAAAGTCATTAGGTGCCAAGTCAGGACTGTACGGCGGATGACCCATCAATTCGACGTTTTGGCCAGTCAAAAAGGCGCTGGTTTGAGCCGATGTGTGAGAGCTCGCATTGTCAAGTTGCACAATGATTCGTCTTCCCTTGTTCGTTTTTCGAATTTCACCGAAGACTTCAGGCAAACAAATGGTGGTGTACCAATCAGAATTGACCGTCCTACGTTGCTCAAGAGGAACAGTAGCCACATGACCAGTTTTTGCGAAGAAACAGGCGACCATTTGCTTCGAAGTG
>VNJW01010195.1:0-11867 GCA_008042615.1 Drosophila auraria
GCGGTATAAGTTGCCAGTTGAAGTGAGCGGTATTAGCTGCTCCTTTAAACAAGCGATGTAAGCTGCTACAGAGCTTTTGAAAAGGGGTAATCCATCTATACCCACATCCATTGAGAAATCTGAAATATTAACAAACTTATTTTTGTTGTTATACCCTTGCAGAGGGTATTATAATTTTGCCATGATATTTGCAACGCAGTGAAGGAGGCATCTCCGACCCCATAAAGTATATATATTCTTGATCAGCATCACCAGCCGAGTCGATCTAGCCATGTCCGTCTGTCTGTCTGTCTGTCCGTCTGTCGGTTTCTACGCGAACTAGTCTCTCAGTTTTTGAGCTATCGGGCTGAACATTTCAGCATAGTCTTATTTCTTTAGCACGCAGTATATATGTCGGAACGGCCGAAATCGGACCACTATATCCTATAGCTGCCATAGGAATGATGGCGAAATTAATGTAAAAAAATTTTAACTTCTCTGTTTTTCAACGAATTTCTATAAACTTCGAGATATAGTCGTTTTTTATACTTCTAGAACTACGGTTTTAATTTTATAAAGATCGGACAACTATATCATATAGCTGCCATAGAAGCTATCGGTCGATTTATGTGAAAATGTAAAATTCTACATGTAAAGTGTAAAATGTACAAAATTTACATAATTCGACATTTTTTTTTTTAACATTACCAAAAGGGATCGATTTTTAATGATCCAATTTCAGAATGCAAGGGTATACAAACTTCGGTTTACCGAAGCTAGCTTTCTTTCTCGTTTTTTATATAGTTTTCTATGCCCAAATGAAGATAAGTGCTATAAGTGCTAGGAGAAACTGTTCTGGTTACAGCTTTTTCACGAAAACCAAGCAAAGCTGTTACAGAGCCAGGAACGTTGACAATAAATTCGAGAAGAATTTCTAGAAGAGCACGCGTGCAACTTCTTGATGGGCTATATTGCACCATTCCTTAAGTTTCAATGCCAAACCGTCACTTTTATTGTTACCCATAATATCACTGACACAAAAATTTTCTGTAGACACAAAGTCCTCAGGCAATGGAGAGTGTTCCCTTATCGGACAACTGGAAATATTTATACTGCGTCTTTGCGCAGCGGCCAGCCGCCGTATTAAAAATTTCACACTTTAAAATCTCCCAAAATCCTTACCAAAACCTGAATAAATTGCTCTTACAAACGCACCCGAAACACACTTCTACTTGCAAAAAGTAAAGTGACAGATGACAAGACAGTTAAATATAAAACAAAAATTACACAAACAACAAGCCGTGGAAGCAAAAACTTAAAAAAAGAAAAAACACACACAGTCGCAGGTGCCGAACACAGAAATAGTATAACAAAGCAAAATAACATAAGCCTAACGATTGCCGAAGCTTTGACAGGCGAAACAAAAACAACTTCCCATTACAGTCCTGTGTTCTAAAAGTTGGAGAAACCATTGATTACGAATGTACCTTCGACGATGCATCCTGTAGAATTACCAAATTCGGTCGTAGCAGGGTTGCGCCACTGGGATTGGTCTGAATATATACACAGTCTAGCTCAATTCAAAAAGCTCATTAGGTAGGCAAAAAGAGAGGATTGGAGAAAATGCTGTTCGGGAATTGAATCCTCTTCGGAAGCTGCAAGATTACGAAAAGTACTCTCAAAGTCGTCCTCGAATCTGGGCTATCTCAAGAAACAGGACGACTCGTGGACTTCTTCTAGCGAAGAAACACTGATGCTATTACTAGACAAGCATTTTCCAAGAAAAACCTTAGGTCCCCAAACAAGCGACCCACAACCATACCACCCGGTTAGATCATTGGATAGCATTATGACTGAATCCAACATCAAATGGGCTATAAATAGCTTCGCTCCCTATAAATCTTCAGGCCTTAATGGGATATTCCCGGCACAGTTGCAGCAAGGGGAAGATCTCGCTGTCCCTTGGCTAAAAGCCATCTTCACGAACATCATGGCGTTAGGCCAAATTCCCGATTCCTGGCTAACGTCCAAAGTAGTTTTTATACCCAAAGCCGGCAAAGCCTCGCACACAACACCGAAGGATCTCAGGCCAATAAGCCTGTCCTCCTTCCTTCTAAAAACCTTGGAAAGATTGATAGGGCTACATCTGAGAACATCAATCAATCCCTCTCTGCTATCTGAATCTCAACATGCATACCGTAAAGGCAAATCGACAGAAACAGCACTTCACGCTGTCATATTCAGTATAGAAAAATCCCTGCAAAACAAGGAGTATACCCTTGCCGCCTTCTTGGACATAGAAGGAGCTTTCAATAACATCGACTCCAGGGCAGTAACCAATGCAATGTTGAGCCTTGGAGTAGATGCTCAGTTGGTGAGATTAGTCACGCAGCTGCTCCTGAGCAGAAAAGTGACCTCTTCACTTGGAGCATCTACTCTGTGCAGGCACGTCAGCAGAGGTACTCCTCAAGGGGGGGTACTCTCTCCGCTTCTATTTAACCTAGCAGTAAACACGCTGCTACGCGACATAGAAGATGGCGGGTGCAAGATTGTTGCTTATGCGGATGATGTGGTAGTTATGCTGCGGGGGAAATTTCCGCAAAGCCTATGTGACATTATGACAGTTAAATTAAAAAAACTGTCAAGATGGGCATCTGAAAGTGGGTTAAACGTAAACCCAAGTAAAACCGACCTTATTCTCTTCTCCAGGAAGACTAAGATCCCAAAGTTATCTGCCCCAAAATTAAATGGTTCCGTTCTAGAGTTTACCGACAGTGCAAAATACTTGGGGCTTGTACTAGACAAGAAACTGAACTGGAATCTCACTATATCGGATAGAGTGCGAAAAGCCAACATTGCACTTTTCACTTGCAAGAAGGCAGTAGGCCTCAAATGGGGGATGTCCCCGTCTGTAATCAGCTGGTTATACAGCGCCATAGTTAAACCCATCCTCCTGTATGGGGTATCCATTTGGTGGCCAGCGCTGCTGTATAGTTCTAAACTCAAGGCGCTCAACAAGGTGCAGAGAGTAGCTCAACTATTCATGACAGGAGCTCTTAGAACAACCTCTAGTGGAGCGCTCAACGCTATTACTAGCATATCCCCAATTCTACTAGTGGCAAAAGAAACCGCCACCATCACAGCACGACGTCTGAGAGACGCAAACTGCTGGACAGTCCATCAATATGGGCACTCATCCATCCAATCAGTGGGCGCAAGCAAGCAATTAACAGATTATTGCATACCCGTAGAACACACTTCTACAACATTCAAAACAGTCTTTCCCTCCAGGGAGGCCTGGGCGGCAAGTCAATTTGGACAAAATGACTGCATTAATTTATTCACAGACGGCTCCAAACCCGACAATCCAGTTGGAGGAGGAGTCTTCTGCGAACAACTCAGTATTAAAATACATTTCCGTCTTTCGGACCGCTGCAGCGTTTTTCAGGCAGAGATTCTCGCCATAAGCGAGGCTCTAAGTTGCCTACGCCACTCTAGCCTTAAAAACGGAGTAATAAACATTGACTCGGACAGTCAGGTAGCAATAAAATCACTTCGCGCGCTATCCTCAAACTCGACGATAGTGAACAACTGCTGCAAATCTTTTCAAGAGATGGCACAGCAGTTCGTTATCTCCCTAGTCTGGGTGCCGGGGCACCAAAATATTGAGGGGAACGAAATAGCTGATGAACTGGCCAGACGCGGCACCACCACAGTTCTTCTTCCAGACAAGAAGGACTTCCGTATGCCCCTAGCCACTTTTAAGCTCAGGACAAGGGAAATTTTCAGATCCCTTCAACAAGAAATGTGGAAGAATACCACTCTCTGCAACATTAGTCGCCAAACATGGCCTAAAGTTGACGCCAAACGCACAAAAATGCTTTTTAGTCTACACAGTGCTCAGCTGTGACTAGAGCAATCACAGGCTACTGGCTCGTAGGAGCCCACGCATCCCGACTAAACGTCCTCAACAACGACTTCTGTAGAAGTTGCCAAAACGAGGAAGAAGTAGAATCAGTAGAGCACTTCGTCTGCTCCTGTGTGGCCCTAATCAGACGCAGGAAAAAGTATATAGGAGAATATTTTCTTCACAATCTAGCTGAATTAGCAGCTGTCCCCCCGAAGAATATAGCATGTTTCATAAGAGAAACGGGCTGGGACTCTTTCTAACTTTGTGGTAAGAGGGTACAAATGATCCATTGCGGTATCACAATGGGCCAGTGATGACCTAAGTGGGCTGACCTTGTGTCAGCCGCCGTCCTAACCTAATCTAACCTGACACTTCATTTGTGCAAATTAATCCCGTCAAGAATAATCGAGACCTCATTTTTGTAATCGATGCTTCCTTGGTATCGGTTGCCAGATGTTGTTCTATGTCCTATCCTGAAGATCCATATCATCCCACTTTATCAATATTTGTTGAATGTTGTATTTCTGATAATATTGTCACTTCGTCACTTCCTACTCGTTACAAATGTTTCCGTAAAGCTAACTTTGATGGTTATACCCGGTACCCATAGGGTACAAGGGTATTATAAGTTAGTGCCAACCGAGAATGTATGTAACAGGCAGAAGAAGGCATTTCCGACCCCATAAAGTATATATATTCTTGATCAGCATCACCAGCCGAGTCGATTTAGCCATGTCCGTCTGTCCGTCTGTCCGTCTGTCCGTCCGTCCGTCCATCCGTCCGTTCGTCCGTCCGTCCGTCCGTCCGTGTGAAACAACAGATCTCAGAGACTATAAGAGCTAGAGTTACCAAATTTGGTGACAAAATTGGAATCTGTTGCACGCAGATCAAGTTTGTTTTGAAATTCGGCAACGCCCACTTCCGCCCCCGAAAATAATAAAAAATTGTATAATAGGTATAGGCGTGATTTTCGGAATAAAGTAAATAGATAGGCGTAATAAGTACGCTGTCGTGGACGTGTTCTGAAAATTTGAGTAAAGTTGGATGATAAACATAGAAGTTATTAAACAATAAAGTTTCTGAGGGAGAGAGAGAGAGAGCGCGCACGTGCGTGTTGCTCAACATGTTCCTAGCAGCATTTGTCTTTGTTTGGTGTTGCTCAGCATATTCCTAGAAACATTTGTCGCTTTTGAGAGTTGCCCAACATGTTCCTAGCAACATTTGTCTCTTTTGAGTGTTGCTCAACATGTTTCTAGCAATATTTGTCTTCATTTGTCAAAATTTCCTTTTTTTCATGCTCATGTGCTGTTTAATTTCACCCACAATGCTTTGCGTACCGGTTATCTTACAGTCGGTCACACTCGACTGTAGCTTTCCCACTTGTTTATGTTTATCTTTATTACAAATAGACTGGTCGTTCTTAACGAATTTCAATGAAATTAACTCTGCTCTAAATGCATTTAACTCAGCTATGTTTTCCGTAATTGACACTTTTGTTCCTGAATTCACTGTTTCTGCTTCCCATAAGCCTCCATGGTTCAACAACAACTTGTCTTACCTAAAAAACAAAAAGTCAAGCCTCTTTAAAAAATACTAGAAAGCTGGCTTCCCGCATGGGTTTGCTCAATATTTATCAGTCAGATCACAATTTCTCGCGCTGAATTCCCAACTTTATTCACAATAGCTTACACAATGTAAATGAGATTTCCGATCTGATCCAAACAATTCTACAATTTCGTAAATTCAAAATCTAATGCATACCCTCAATCGCTTAGTTTCCTCGACCAATCTGAATCTTCCTCGCTGGGCATATCTAACCTATTTGCAACATTTTTCCAATCTACGTATAGTTCTGTCTCCTACGATCCTTCTACTTCCTATCCTTATAGTTAAGCTTATGCTAACAATATCTGTGTACCTTTCTTCGCAGAGAGTAATGTTCTGCATGGTTTAAAAACTTTTGACATGTCCTACTCTGCTGGCCCTGACAATATTCCGAGCTGTGTCCTTAAGCATTGTGCCCAAGTTTTATGTCTTCCTTTGACCTATCTTTTTAATATATCGCTAAAACAATGTTCTCTCCCAAGTATTTGGAATGAGTCTTTTATCATTCCCGTCCATAAAAAAGGTTCTAGATCAAATGTAGCCAATTATCGTGCCATCGCCAAGCTCTCGGCTATCCCTAAGCTTCTGGAGCATTTGATAACTCGTCAACTGCAACACCTATGTAGAAGCCTGGTGTCACCATCTCAACATGGTTTTTTTAAACAGCGATCCACAAGTTATATCCTACTCATCTGTTCTAATGTATGCCGATGATCTCAAAATCTGCCTACCATACTCAAATCGACTCTCACATAATGACCTTCGACATGACTTAAATTCTCTTCTCAGTTTGTGTTCGATAAATCTTCTATTTCTTAACTACTCTAAATGTAAGCTCATGACCTTTTATCGCTATTCTTCTTATCTTGTCTCCTACTGCTTGGGGAATCATTTACTTGATCCGATAGAAGCATCTAATGACCTAGGAGTTCTTTTCGATCACAAATTAAGTTTTAAGAGCCACATTACTGCCATGGTTAATAAAGCTAAAGGCGTCTTATCATTTATTAAGCGATGGTCCAAAGAATTTAATGACCCTTATACTACAAAGATTCTCTATGTATCCTTACTTCGACCAATCTTAGAGTATTGTTTCTGAGTGTGGAGCCCGCAGTACAAGGAACAGCAAGATCTAATTGAATCTGTTCAGAAGCAATTTCTTATCCTTGCACTTCGAAATTTAAACTGGGATTCTGATAGATTCTTGCCGAGTTACCGACATAGGCTTAAATTCATCGACCTTTCGTCTCTACATCATCGCCGAGTTTGCAGTGGAGTGATCTTCGTCCACAAGCTCCTTCTTGGTCTTATCGACTCGCAATTTTTATTAAGTAATGTTGATATTGCTGGCCCTTCAAGATTTACTTGTTCTTTCTGTCCTTTACGTTTGCCTGTATGTAAATCTAATTATGCTCAGCACGACCCATTTAGAGTTTTATGTACAAATTTCAATGCTGTGAACCATATAATATGAGGTCATTACAAATAATATTTACATGTTTCTAGAGTCGTCCGAATTGTAATTTTGTTAAGTTTATAGTTTTAAGCCTTATTGTTTAGAATTTAAGTGCAGCTATGCTAAGAGATAAATAACTAAATATCCTCTTGAAAGACCCCTACAAGTGGGATTTTATATTCTGCAAAGGCTAGCATTATTATCCTCAAAATATTCGAGTACACTTGCTGATCTTGGATGGGTGTTTACTAAACATCTGCAGGGCATCACTCAGAACATACGTTGAGCTAAACGCATTCGAATATAATTAAGTTGATGAGTGCCGTGCACACAATGAATCCACGCTATGTTAATATGAGTGCGTGTTGTCTAGTAGTCTCGTAGAATAAGACATTGAGTGGAATGCGAAAGAATGAAACGGAATGAAAACTTTGGCACATCTGAAAATATTTAAGTTATTCGAATCAGTCATGAACTAAATAGCGAAACAAAAAATATAGCGAAACAAAAAATATATAGCGAAACAAAAAATATTTAAATTAAGTCAAAAAATAGAAAGCTGGAATTTCATTGACTTATGTTTTGCTTTCTTATTTCTTCTGACCAGCAGTCGAATATATTCGAAATAAGTCGCCTTATTCAATCTTGTTCTCATTCACTCATTTCGTTTTCAGTCGGGGTTCGTCGTCCCACTGAGACGTCGGTGAGCGCACGTACTTACTCATCCCCGCGTGGCTTTCCATTCAATTTCGCTCAGCTCATTTTTAGTATTGTGCATTCAAATCCATCTTTTTTGCCATTCATGCAGATGTTTACTATAAAAAGCAGCTGCTGAATTCAAACCCAGCAAGCGCAGGCTTAGTTGTTGTTTTGCCGTGCGTCGATGAGCTATAAACGTTCGTGGGAGACCATTCAGAGATGAAAGCTTTTTTAAAACATTTCATACATATTCCTCAAATCATCAGACATGAAAACAAAACGATTAAACTCGTATTTGTATTTAAAATCAGGACTTGGATGTACTCCCCGACGGAAACAATCTTTATTTTCCAAAGAGTTGTCACCGAACTTATTAAACCTAAATGGCTCCTATAGCAACGAAGGCAGACTTGTAAATTTATTAAAATTTGTGGAAATAATAAGAAATAAAAAAAGTGAAATAGGAAACCAAAAGGTGAGTTGATATGAAAACAGGGTAAAAAAAACAAAACCTATATGTGCATATATAAATATACTTATATATTTTTATATTTTTGTATTTTATATGGATTTATTAAACGAAGATCAACGACTACTAATCTTTTGGAGCTCACTTCTTTCATTATAAGGGGCTTTCCACAAAATTTGCAGACAGATGTGATCTATACTGATTTCAGTAAAGCATTTGACTCCGTTAATCATTCCCTTCTTGTTAGGAAACTCGATTTAATGGGTTTTCCTGTCGATCTTCTTAGGTGGATCTCAAGTTATCTGAATGGTATGACGCAAAAGGTCCTCTTTAAAAACAACTTGTCGAACGTTCTCCGGGTGACCTCTGGTGTCCCGCAAGGGAGCCACCTGGGTCCCTTACTTTTTACATTATTTATTAACGACCTGCCCAAAGTCTTAACTAACTCCAGAGTTCTCATGTACGCTGACGACGTTAAACTTTGTGTGCAATACAAAGACCGCACTTGCCAGTCGGATTTACAAGACGATCTTAATAACTTTCAAACATGGTGCAATGCAAACTTATTAAACCTAAATGGATCCAAATGCAAGCTGATGACATTCTCACGTGTCTCTCCCTAGCTTGCGACTTAAACGCTGAACTGCTGCTCTTTGGAAAGGATCACTCTAGTTGACGATTTGGGAATCCGCCTAGATCGTAAATTGGAGTTTATTGATCATATTTCGTGCATTGTGAATAAAGCCAAGGGTGTGCTTGGATTTTTAAAACGGTGGTCGAAGGAATTCGATGACCCCTACGTCCTATTTTAGAATATGGATCTGGCGTTTGGAGTACCCAGTGGGATGTCCACAGCAAACGCATTAGGTTAGGTTAGGTTAGGTTAACCCCAACGGCCGTTGCAGGGCCCTTCATAGGCCAATATGGCCCTTAGTTGTCTGGATGGGTGAGTTTGAACCTGGCGATAGTTAGGAGGTTTCGAAGTCCTTAAGGATCGACGTGTTTTTCCCGAAAGCAAGTAGTTTGCCTGGCGTTTTTGTGGATGCATCTTCTAGCGATGCCAATACCGGGGCGCCTAGGTGTCTGATCCTTGCCCGTGATTGGGCGAGGCACTTGCAGATAAGATGCCCCAAGGTTTCCATGGCCTCGGATTCATTGCTTTTCCTGCAGTTGCCATTGATGGTGATGCCTAGCTTAACTGCGTGCGTCGCAGCCAGGCAGTGTCCTGGCAATCTAGCAGTCTGCAATCCTGCAGTCTGCAATCTTTCCTTGGTAGATGCAGTACGTAGTGGCTGAGTTTGTTATTGCGTTCCTTACACATGATATTCGAGATCTTGCATGTTGTGGAGTTTCTCCACCTTCTTTTGATTTGCATGTCGGCCCGTCTCTCTAGATCGCTTTGAAGCGTTCTTAAGGAGACAGGTCACTCTGTCATTCGCCAGCCCGACGCCTTGCTTTGCAAGATCGTCCACCGCCTCGATGCCCTGGTAGCCGGGAACCCAGTAAACCCGCAATGACTTTGTCGCTGAGACGAATGAGGTCTGCATGTATTTAAACGCCGCTTGGCTGTCTACGAATATGTTGACCGTCTCGTATCGGCGGCTTATAGTCTGCACGGTCTCTTTTGCTTTCCTGATGTCAAAGACTTCTGCCTAGAATACGCTGCATTGGCTCGGTAGCTTATATGACAGCCTTATCTCAGGGTCTGCACAATATATGCCCGCTCCTACTCCTACTTCCATCTTAGAGCAGTCGGTGTAAATGTTGAGGTGTTCATTGTGGTCCTGACCGCTTTTCCAGTCGTCCAGTCCCATGAATGTTGATGTTTTAACATCCGGGTAAGTTCTGGGTATCATGTAGTCAGATATACGGATCATGTCACGACCAATTAAACGATGATTTTTCTCAATAAGGCTGTTGTAGGCCCCATGTGCAGCTAAGCAACTTCTTAGATGCGTATAGCGCTTTCGGGTCTTTTTCACCCTCTTTATATCATTGGCTTTCATGCTAGCTTGCTGTCCAGTACTATGCCGATGTATTTGACTTGTGTTTTCGGGGTCAGCCTGACTGAGTCTTAATTCTATGATAGAGCTGAGAGTCGATGGACAGACTCCCGTAATAATTATGCTAATGTCGTCGGCATAAGCTGTTATTTTTTGGGCTTTCCTTTCGAATCTCTTTATTAGGTCGTCCGCCACCATATTCCATAGGAGGGGCGCACAGAGGCACACCACAAAGTGGATTTCTGTCGCTTCCCAATGGAAGCGGTGCCCCAATCGGATTGTACCCGCCTACAACTTAGAAGATTCCTTATCCAGAGGTTGATGGCAGGGTGGAGCGTTGTTAAATGCTCTGGATATGTCCACAAACACTCTGAGAGCATATTCCTTATTATGTAGGGCCATCTCTATAGTGGCCGTTTCTACTGATTTCCCTTTGGTGTACGCATGATGGTTGGTTGACAATAGTCTCCCTACATCATTTCTGATATGTAGGTGAGGCTTATCGGTCTGTAATACTTGGGGCTCATGTGGCTGCACTTTCCTGCTTATGGCAGGAAGACAACCCGAGGGGCCCTCCATAGGAACGGGATATAGCCCGTGCTTAGACAAGCTGTGTATATTGCGGAGTGGGGTGATCTCATCTTTGTTAACCTGTAGCATGGCTGGAAATATTCCGTCTAGTCCTGGTGCCTTTATACCCGCGAAGGAGTCTATAGCCCAGTGGATTCCTGTGGAGGATATAAGTTTAGTTGGGGGGTGTTCAATCCCAGTTGCAGTTGTAGTCGGAGCAGAAGCGTCTCCACAAGCTTCTTTGCGTCTTGCGTAGTTTTTTCTTCGTTGATGACATCATCTTTCGCCCGCTTGGCGATTCTGAAGAATTCCCTGAGGTTATTTCTTTGTTTCAATAGGTCCTTGTTCCATCAGGGTGACTTTAGCCTCTGTTTAGTTCTCAATACTGGGCATGATGCATGATACGCATTCAGTAATTTCTTGGAAAGGGTCTCTAGGGACGTTTTTATGTTGTCCGCGGATTTTACTATGCCCGGACGTGTGGCGAGACTTGATTGTCTTTTTAACTTTTTCCCAGTTTGTATTCCGGAGCGAATGTTCGAATTCATATTCGAATTTGATGTACTTGTGATCTGAGAAGAAAGGTCGTTCGAGGACTCTTCATCCCGATAGCATAGTACTTTTTCCTGTGAAGAGTGTTATATCTAGTAGTGTAAATTTTAACCCCTTACATGGTGGTGATGCATATCTGCATCATACCGCTTCAATTCATTTATTTTAAAGTGTACGGTTTAAAATCGTCAAACACGTATTTGATGCAGTTCTGCAACATTCGTTTTCTATATAAAAAGAGTTGGTCACTCAAAATTAGTTCGAATACTGAACAGCTGGCAACTTTTCCCGCCAATTTCGTAAATGTGGTAAACACAATTGATTGCGCAGTTTCCACTCACAGAACTAATAATAATACAAGTTGTATAGATAAATCAATTATCATTTATAAAGAGGTAAATATAATACTTATTTGTAGATTGTCGATTTCTTGTGTTCGTTGCATTGACATTTGAATAAATAAACAAATTGGCTAATTAGATGCAGAAATGCATCACTCCCTTTTTTTCAATAAAATATGTTAAAATCTAAAAATAATCAAAAAATAAAAAGAAGTGTATTTTTTATTTAAATTTGTCTACCTAATGCAATGAAAATCGTGAAAATCGGATTTGTTGCCATGTA
>VNJW01010202.1:0-11028 GCA_008042615.1 Drosophila auraria
CGAAATAACTGCTCGCATTACTGGAATAGATTCAGAAATTATTAAGAGAGTTCAAGTTATTCTGAATGTTCTCAGTTGCAGAGAAAAAATAGATCCCAAATTGTTCGGGCAGTATGCCGCCCAAACAGCCATTCTCATGAAGGAGCGATATCCGAGCAAATTGCTCACACCAACTGTGCATAAGATTCTTGATCATGGGCAAGACATCATCGAGTTTCAATCTCTTCCAATAGGCGAACTATCGGAAGAAGCGCAAGAGACCAAGAACAAGGAGTACAAGAGGTATAGATACGCGAATACCTGCAAGTTTTCTCGGAAGAAACAAAATGAAGACTTGTTTTGCATGTTACTAGCTTCCTCGGATCCCAAAATTTCTGCTCTAAGACACGCGAGATCCATTCCGGATTTAAAACTGGAGTATTCGCCTGAAATGGTTGCCTTATTCGACAATATCGAAAATTGTTTTGAAAAAAATTAAAATGTATTTGTATTTTTTTAATTGTATATTTGTATTAATTTATTTAAAGCCACAAAATTAATTAATATTTATCTATGACCAATTAAGATGTTTGTTAATGGTTTACTACCTAGAATTCGAAGAAAAAAAGTTATTACGCCAAATCCCCGCAGTGTGCTGTACGCCCAGTACTACGTAGCCAGTTTAGCAGCATAGGTTGAAAAGGAAAAATATCAAAATCTCGAAATGCGCACAATTGTAGCAATGGTTTTTTTTTTGGTTTGTTAGTTGAATATCTCCACTTATTTTTAGTATTATCTAGAGCACGGCGAAATATTGCATTTTTTTTTTTTATTTTCCACTAAAAATTGAAAATAAGGAAAAAAAAAGCCTTTTTTTAAAAAATCTAAAAAAAAAATAGAAGTGAACAAAAAAATTTCCATTTTTTTTTAAATTCAGATTTAAAATTGGTTCCTTAAAACAGGAAAAAATTTTTTTTTCTTTGAGCTTAAATACTTTTTTAGAAAAATTAATTTAAATCTGTCGATTTAGCGCGGTTTTTTACCTTTTTGCAACTACAGAAAAATTGTCAAACTTTGAGCAGCGATTATAAATACTAAAAAAATTTTGTAAATTATAAAATTTTGGTTTTGAATAGCTTGATCAATTCCTAATTGAATGGTATCAAAACATTTGCTAAATTCAACAACCCGAAATCCGACTTTTGCAACGAGTTTTCGTAAAATGAGCCACTGTGAGCCGTTTACTCCGCAATCCTTTGGACGACAATTGTTTCGGTGAACCTTCAAGCAACGAAAGCAGCCTGTCCAGCTTTTGCAACTTGCCACCTCTGCTACACGGTGCTGGATTTGAATTGGTCGCATTGCGTTACCCAATGATTTCTAGATTCTCATGCTATGCACTTTGGATTAGGCTGCTGCTGAACTGTAGCTGCCTTGCTAGGACTTATGGCATTATGATTTCTCTCGGCTGCGCTGCTATTGTGAGTGTTTACAGAACTTGCCCTGTAAGAAAACGGTGTAACGACTGTCGACTGTGCTATTTAAAAGAGCCAGTCACTAAAAGCCTTAAAGCAGGGAACAGTTTCGTTGCGCGGGTGCATCGCCCAGCTTAGCTTGTGATTATTTGGAAGTTTGTCTACCAATTCTTTTACAAGCATCGGGTTGTTTAAGTCCGCTTCCCGCTTGCACGCTTCTATTGTGGTACGAATATTGCGTACTGCGAGCGCGTACTCTATTATGACCGATCAATTATCCTCTCCAGGATGTGCTCTGGTCTGCCGAAGAACATTTTCAGCGTGTCCATTACTTCCGGTACTAGACCAGGAAGCAAAAGCTTACCATTTCGCGTGCCCCACACTTAAGACACTTTTTCAGACGAAGCATGTTTTCAACGTTGGAGAATCCTGCTGCTGAAGAACTATAGTCAAATATACTGATGAACAACGGCCACTCCTCAGGGTCTCCGCTAAACGGAGGAAGATCCTTTGGTAAAGCTTGTCTGGCTCCGATTGGGAGCTTGACGGGGTCGCGGGCATCATATGGAACGACAGTGTGGCGATCCGGGAAGCACGTTCATCTGAAGTAGGATTTTATATTTCTCCTCGATAAATCTCTGCTCGGAAGCTCAACAAGTCGGCCATAATTTAGTTTTTGTTGACACTTAAATTTCCGTCGAGAATATTCGGGACTTCGATGTGCTCATTCATGTCGATGAGAGCGTCCACTTGCTGCTTGTTTTGGCCGGCTGATGGCGCGGCGAAGTTGTCGAATGGTACCAGCCGTCGCAAAACTCGCACTGAACCCAGCTTTCCTCAGATCCAGTTGACATTTTTTTGCAAATTCTGCACGCTTCTGCGTTCATGTTAAATTTAAGGTTATGTGAATTTGTATGAGGCGGAATTGCGTGTTTTGATTGCAGTTTGTTTGTGTAATTTTAAGTGCGTTGGCTTGCTCTGGTTGTAGATTACTATCTTCAATTGTCAACAATTTCTTTTTTTCATGTTCATGTGCTGTTTAATTTCACCCAGAATGCTTCGGGTACCTGGTATCTCACAGTCGGTCACACTCGACTGTAGTTTTTCCACTTGTTTCAACTAAACAGGTGTTTGGAAATCTAGTTTTTTTAACTCGTCTGCATAAATTCGCCTTGTATTGGATTTACCTCGAAATCTTCCAATAGATAAGTTAAAGGGTGTGTACGAGGTGTGTTCAAAAAGTATCGCGAACTTTGTGCTTTTTCAAAAATTATTTATTTATTCATGAATAACTATTTTGTCCCTTTCAAAGTAATCCCCATGAGATATTATACACTTGTGCCAACGGTTTTTCCAATCTTCGAAGCACTTCAAAAAATCATTAGTGTGTTGTTTTTGGCCAAAAAGTGAGCAGGGGCGTTATAGTGGTGCAAAAGCCAATTTTTGCCCAAAAGGCCAATCTTATCCGCCTTCTGAGAACATTTTGTACCACCGATAAACGTTGCTTCGGTCCAAGGTAACTTCTCCGTATGCCACAGTCAACATTCGGAATGCATCACAGGTACTTTGATCCATTTTTTTGAATAGGAAAAATCGAAGACGATCCAAAACACGTGCAAGCAAAGCAGCTGTCAACAATTAAGTAAACATTCAAAATGGACAATCTTGTCGGCATTAGTGAAAGTGAGTACCAACATAACGCCACAAAAAATCGAAATTCGAATATACCTAAGCCGAGAAATTTCAAAATTCGCGATACTCCTTGAACAAACCTCATATTTAATAAACTAAGCGAGTTATTACATTTTTTTTATTATACTGGTCAAATTCCCCATAGTGCACTGACACGGTGGTCCTGAAATCGATTGTCCACGCACCGTTTCCAAGGGGCCGCCCGGTTGAGACCCAAAGGCAGATACGCCGTGACGGTGGTGAACTGCTACCTGTCACGAAGGAGGAAATCATGGAGGCGGCGAGGAGCCTCAATATTAGAAAAGCCCCAGGACCGGATCGAATCCCAAAGAGGGCAACGAAGCTGCTCCTATCCTCATACCCAAAGGAGATAGCAGCCCTGTTCAACAAGTGCTATAGCGAGGGGACGTTTCCCGAAAGGTGCAAAATGCAGAAACTTCTGCTACTCCCGAATCCCGGTAAGCCAGCGGGCGTGGCTTCGTTCTACAGGCCTGCTGAACACTATCGAAAAAGTCTTCGATGAACGATTGCAGCGAGGCTGGACGCGGTTATTTTTTCTAGTGTTTTATTACTGTGTCGCTATACACAGTGTAATATTGTTTACTGTTACAGTAATGTAGTAACTTTTACAAATAGTGTAGGCCGGTGTTCGATGGATATTAAACAGATTGTGTGGGAGTAGAAGAGTGTTATGGGTTAAAAATTTGTGGAGTATTTAAGTTAATGTGGAGGTTTAGAAAATTCTGTGTGGTTGGTCGATGGGATGTGTTCTTTTGAGTCTTCTTCTGCGTCTGTGTTCTGTAAGTCTTCTGGCCAAGATATTCGGGTGGTTTGTTAGTTTCTTGAGGTAAGTTTCAGCTTGTGAGTTGATTACATCTCCAACTAGAGGGACATGGAGGTCCCTAGCCAGGTCAACATTTCGAATGTGCGTAGTGTCTTGCTCTGGAAGATTCTGATTTGGTTTAGGTTGCTTTTGGCAGCAATTTCATATACTTGGATTCCATATCTCCATGTGGGGGCGAGTATGGTTTGGTAGATTTTGATTTTGTTTGACAGGCTTAGATGGTTGCTTGGTTTTAAAAGCCAAGATATTTTCTCGGCCTTGGCTTCTAGTGTGGTTTTGACGAGTTTTATCTGCTTTGCTAGTGTTAGTCTAGTGTCGAGGGTCACACCCAGGTATTTGTGATCCTTCTTCTGGTCCAGGAGCTATTCGTGTAGGAATAATCCTGGGCAGGTGTCCTTTCTAAGTGTGTGAGTTGCAACTGCACACTTTGAAGGATTAACAGATATGTTCCATCGACAGGCCCAGTTTTCAAATTTCTTGAGGTATGCCTGGAGCCTGTCAGTGGCAGTGTAAATACAAGAGGATCTGCACACTGCCGCTGTGTCGTCCGCAAAGGTAGCCAGCATAAGGTTCTGAGAGTGTACTGGAGGCTTCGGTATGTCGTGAGTGAAAAGGCTGTACAGTGTAAGTCCAAGAACACTACCCTGTGGTACACCTGCTCTGATCCGCCTTTCAGTAGACATCGTTCCATCCTGGATCACTCCGAAAGTCCTGTCAGACAGGAACGACTTGAGTGTTTCATACAGCTGTGCTTCAGTTTGGATAGAAGGCCGTCGTGGCACACCCTGTCGAACGCTTGCTGTATACTGCTTGTTATGGAAACAATCCAGAATGATCACTCGGTGCAGTTGCTCAGGGGTGCCATGAGTGAGCCTGAAACCAAACTGGAAGTTTGGCATGGCAAACCGCTTCGCGGTTATCGATCGAGTCTTCTCCCGGAGCCTTTTTGATTTTCAATCCCCCAATATCCTTTTTAACCTTCGGCAAGGTTACAGGTGCCAATGAGAGTTCCATCTGATGCGTCCTGTCGAGGGTTTCTGTCACAAGCTGCACTCTTCTAGCAGAGGAAGTGCTGAACGGAGAAGACCTGCTCTCCAGGTCTTCAGCAAAGGTTTCTACACGGTCCAGAGTGTATTTTGCCCATGTGCCATCAGCCTTCTTTAGAGGATACTTAGGCGTAGCTTGCCTCTTGTATGCTCCGGTAAGCTTCCAGAGAGCGAAGTTGGAGCTTGCATCAGCTGTCGCGTTCTCTAATAACCGGTCTGTTGCTTCAGCTTTAAGTAGCGATAGCTTCTTCCTTACTCTGTTTTAGATCCTACGGAACATCCTATCTATCCTAAGGTCATTCGTGCGAAGAAACTCACGTCTGAGTCTTTTCTTGAGTAGCAGCAGACCCTCAAGTTCATCCGAGAGTTCGCTCCGAGCTCTTACCAGGTGAGGGTTTGATGGTCTGGATCGGGCAGCAGTTACGGAAGCTTCTCCTATTTTAGCAAGCAGTGTGCTAATCGCAGTGTCCACATCTTCCTCCATGCTTAAAGTTGTGTTAAGCACCAGGGAGCTTGCCAAGGACTCCCTAAACACCGGAAGGCATGAGCCAGGTTTTAAGAGGCTAACTCTGGCGGCAATCGTGGTTGGAAAGACAGATAGGGTTGCTATCAGCGGCAGATGATCCGAGCAGAGGTCCTGCTCCTCTCTAATGTTGAGTAGATTGCTAGGGATTGACTTGTACACAAAAAAGTCAATGCAGGACGGGGTGGCTCCTGCACGCGGCGGGTACCAAGTAGGGCTTCCTGTTGCAAGGACTTGGGCTGAGGAGCTTGTTATGGCGTCGTAAAGAGCCCTACCTCTTCGATCTTGTCTGAAGTTGCCCCACAGCTGATGCTTTGCATTGAAATCAGCTCCCAGGATGAACTTTTGACCAAGTTGGGAAAGAATGTTGTCAAACTTAGCAATCGTCCAACTGAGAGAAGGTGGCAGGTACGCTGCAGCAATTAGGAGCTGGCCACTGCGCGTGGAGACCATGATAGCGGCTAGCTGGATTTCCCTGCTTCTGATGGCGTGAAGATGGTAGTGGAAGATCTCACGTCTTACCAAAACAGCTGCACCTCCTCGACTGGAGTTACTTGGGTGGTCTGATCTGTAAGACACAAAACCCTCAAGAGTGAAGTGAATTCCTGGGTGTAGATATGTTTCTGCAACAAGCACAATGTCTATGTTATGTTGTTGTGCAAAAATAAGCAGCTCATTAGCATTAGGAGCCAGGCTGCGGGCATTCCAGTACCCGATTCGTAGTTCACTGGTCATTACGGGCACTATGACGGAGGTCTGACTGAGGGGCACCACCCTGCAGTTTGAGCATATTCTGGGCAAGACTTCCCACTGCGGAGGAGAGCAGAGAAACCTCTTTATGCATGCTCCGGACCATTTGTTGGAGAGCACCCAAGTCCGAAGAATGATCATCATTGGGAAAAGGAGCTGAGGGTTGTGCACGTAACCTTGAGCTTGATTGGGGTCTCTTTCTGTTGTAGTTAGTAGCAAACTGCTGAGTTACCACATTTTTGATTTCTTGAACAATTTTAAGGAAAATGGGGCAAGATCTGTCGTATGCTGCATGGTTTCCAAAGCAATTTGCACATAATAGGTCCCCAGCAGTTTTGGCCAAACACAGCTCAGATCCTGTTAGATGATTTCCGGAGCAGCGGGCACAGACAGGCTGCTTGAGGCAGTAGTTCTTCGTGTGGTCAAAGTCAAAACATCTAAAGCATTGTCTTGGCGTCTTGCTCTTCCTTGGCAACTCAACAGATACTCTCTGTCTTCCAATTTGAGTTACCTCTAATACCTCCTTGTTGTTTGGAGCAGACGCCAGGCTTATGAACCAAATGTTCTGAGCGAGCCGGTCATCAGAAGAACCATCAGGGTTGGTCTTGAGTGAAAGTCTGGTCTTTGGGCTGCGATATGTCTTGTCTTCGTCCAGACAAAAGTGTGTGTATTGGATTTTTCTTGTATTTATTCTTCGAATGATGTGTCTATGAGTTTCTGCGTCCTTGGCGTAAATTCGTATATCGCCTGAAGAAGATGTACGGAATTCAAAGTCTTCAGCTGGTATTGGAGGACTCAGGAAAGCTTCCAATTCGTTGATGTCCGTTATCCCAGGAATCCTGATAGGGCGTGGCTTCCTTGTTTTCTCGGGGGGATGTGGTTTCGGGGCATTTGTGTCAACCGAAGCTTTAACATCCGTGAGATCAGCATCATCAACATCTCTCGATAACTCAGCAAACTGGTTTTGCTGAAGTGAATGAGGTGTGGCCAAATGTCAGAAGTTAGTTGTAGACCATTGAGGGGTTCACTTTTGTAAGGCGGGAACCGGGTCCAGTAGTCGGCGCTTTTTAGAACGGACTGGTTGCCAGGCAACAGTGCATGATTTGAAAGTCTTATCCACACTATTAACCTATCATTCAAGAAGTGGGTCATTATTGGCGTTCAAGATCGCCGGGGTTGATGGAATAACTTGCGCCGGTAATTCCACAGGAACGATATGTGCTTGCTACATTTTTGGGCGTTGGGGTGGACGAGCGAGAGTCGTCCGATGTCATCGACATGTCGTCAGAGTTGTCTTCCACGCTTTCAGAGGAGAGTGAATCTCCACACGGTACCTCCATACGGAAAGGTCCGGTGTCTGTTGGGCAGAGACCACAAGGCCACAGCCAGGAGGGGAAACTTGCTCATTCGAAATTATTTTAATCTAGTCAAGACAATAAAATAATTCGGAGAAAAAAACACTTTTTTTTTTAAAAGAATAAATAAAATATTTTGAATGAAAATTTTCCTGGGAAAAATTTTTGATTTTTTTCAGAGCACGAAAATAAGATGTCCGTACACAAAGACAGTAAAGTCGAGAAGGTGCAGGAGGACTGTCCCCAAAACCAATTTGGATTCCGGAAAGGAAAAAAATCTAAGAGCCAAGAAGTTCTGCTTAGTGGTGACCGTGGACATCAGGAACGCCTTTACCTCCGCCGCCTGGGAGGGGACTTTGGAGGCCCTGAGGTCCTTCGACATCCGCGGATACCTGTTGGAGATGGTGAGCAGCTTTTTGAGCAATAGGGTGCTTGTCATAGACACGTTGGATGGTTCCAGACTGATTAAGGTCTCGGCCGGAGTCCCACAGTGTTCTGTTCTAGGGCCGCTTCTATGGAACACTGCATACAACGCGGCTCTGAAGCTTGCACTACCGGAGAGCACCAGCATCGTCTGGTTTGCCAATGACGTGGCAGTGGTAGTGGTAGCCAAGGAGATGGCTGCAGCTGAAGCAGCCGCCAACACTGCGATCAAGGCCGTGGAGTCTTGGCTCGCCCATCTAGCGGCTTTTAATTCATAGCTGCCAGAAATTTTTTCTCTTACCAAAGTAAATTTTGTTTACTTTTAAATTTATTTGAATTTAACAAAAACTAAAAAAAACAAGTGAGAAAGCTACAGTCCAGTGACCGACTGTGAGATACCCGGTACCCAAAGTATTGCCCGTGAAATTAGATATGACACGGACATGAAAAAACAAAAAGTTCACAAATAAAGTCAGATGTTACTAAAAACATGTTGAGCAACGTTCAAAAAAGACTAATTCTGCAGCTGTTTGCAGCTGCATTACGAATCAATACTGCGCTCGAAAGCACGCAACACTTTTTTTCGCTACTGCCACCCAAAAGCTAAGTGCTTAGACACGCGAAATTATTCCTAAGCAGTGCGCTCTCTCCCTCTCTTTCTCAGAAACTTTATTGTTTAATAACTTCTATGTTTATCATCCGATTTTATTCAAATTTTCAGAACACGTCCCCGATTGCCTACTTATTAAGTCCATCTATTTACTTTAAGTCGAAAATCACGCCTTTATCTAATATACCGTTTTTTATTATTTACGGGGCCGGAAGTGGGCGTGGCCAAATTTTAAAACAAACTTGATCTGCGTGCAATAGATTCCAATGTTGTCACCAGACGGACAGACGGACAGACGGACATGGCTAAATCGACTCGGCTGGTGATGCTGATCAAGAATATATATACTTTATGGGGTCGGAGATGCCTCCATCTGCCTGTTACATACATTCTCGGTTGGCAATAACTTATAATACCCTTGTACCCTATGGGTACCGGGTATAAATATATATATTTTTTTTTTGTCTTTATAAATATATCCCGGAAATAGCGATGGTCCTTACTGCGTACTTCTTTGGCTTCTTTCGACATTTGTTCTATTGGAAGTGGTGACACGTTTATTATGTCGCCTCCATGTAATAAGACATTGTGACTTTGTCAATTTGTTAGAGTGCTTGATAAAATTTCCATCAAAAAATAATGCCAAACCCTCTTCTTGTGGATATTGAATCGGAAGGATTGCATTAGAATCTGTAAGCAATTCTATATTTGGGCAATTCCTTCGTCATTTGCCACCGAAACAAGTTGCGCCGCATTTCTTTTACCTGCTTTGTGCAAGCTAACATAGAAGAAGTGGCAAATACGAGCTCTGTGAGCAAGCATTCCTTAACAATTTTGGAAATGTTATTATGTTTTGTTTTATTTTAGCATTCCTCAAATATTGGGTCTACCACGGTTAGTTTGTGTATCAAAAAGTAGCAGATGTCCGTCTAACTAGTCATTGTTACTTGCTTCAAATTTTTTGCAGCGGGGACTACTCCCCCTGGTCCGTCTATTCCGAGCTAGTCTCGTGCTTGTACACATACCAAGCAAATGGGCTAAAGTGAAGTGAAAGTTGTGTTTATTCCAAAAATAGGGATGAAATATTCCTATAGAGCAATTAGTCTTAGCTTCTTCCTTCTTAAAACTATGGAAAAGATAATTGACCAGCACATCAGGGAAGTGACCCTCAAGCATCTTCCCCTACATAAGTACCAATATGCGTACCAAACTGGTAAATCAACTGAGACTGCCATCCATTGCCTTACAACAGTCATTGAAAAGGCCATTGGCTCTCAACAAATAGCACTAGGTGCCTTTCTAGACATCTCAGGAGCTTTTGACAAGACGTCATACGAGGCAATCCGTGCCTCTCTTGTACGTAAAAATGTCGCCACACCCATTATTAGGTGGATTCTGGAAATGCTCAAATCCAGAATCATAACTGTAGACCTAGGAGGAACCATGACCTCAATCACAGCCACAAGGGGATGCCCTCAAGGGGGAGTACTCTCTCCTCTCCTGTGGACTCTGGTTATAGACGAGCTACTGTTTGAGCTCAACAACCTAGGGTTCCCCACTCAGGGCTACGCTGACGATCTAGTCATCTATATAGTGGGCTGGCATGAGCAAACCATTTCAGACCGCATGCAGCAAGCCCTCAATATAGCCAATGGTGATGGTGTCAGGATAAAGGACTATCCATAAATCCGTCTAAAACTGTTCTAGTTCCATTTACCAGGAAAAGGTCTCTCTCTCTGACAAGCCCATCTCTAAATGGATCAACCATTGACTTTTCGGTTGATGCTAACTACCTGGGAGTTATACTTGAATCCAAGCTCGACTGGAACTCACACCTTGAAAAGACCATTAACAAAGCCACTCGAGCATACTTTGATTGCAATAGGCTTTTCGGTAGAACATGGGGCCTGAGTCCCAAAATGATCTACTGGTCTTTTAACACTGTGGTAAAACCGATCATAACCTATGCATCTCTTGCTTGGTGGACGAAATCTACCCAGAAGACAGCTGCGGCTGCACTTGCCAAAATACAACGACTGGTCTGCATAGGCATCACTGGAGCCATCCGGACATGCCCCACTGCAGCACTTGGGGTTATAACTGGCATTCCCCTCTACCCATCGCCCTGAAAAAGGAGGCCTGCCTGGGGCACTTCGCCTCCAAAACATCACCAATATAAAAAGTGGTGGGCATCTACTCGAACCCCTAATAAACGAGCCCATTCTGCGTATAACTGACGAGCAGAAACCAAAACTTGTTTTCCACAGAAACTTCTCTGTAGTCCTGTACACCAGACACGACTGGACAACAAAATCAATATCTCTGCCCAGT
>VNJW01010204.1:0-81145 GCA_008042615.1 Drosophila auraria
ACAATAACAATGGCCGGAATTCGCAGTGCACAATTTATTCATTTCTGGAATCCTCATGCCAATACTCCTGCAGAAATTAATATGAAAACCATTAAACTGATTTTTACAGCTTTTCTTGTACATAGATTTAGTTAATTCATAATAATTGCAAGATTTCACGGCGAAAAAACCATGCCACTGAAAACTTATTTATTTTGTTTATTTATTTTGCTTTTGTGCAGAATAGTTGCTGAAAATTATGCTAAGCCTTCAGCAAAAACCAATATATTTTGTGAGACCGTTTTGTCTAATGAGCAATCAATATACTTTTTAGATACAATTTTTTGAATTAGAGTCGGTATATTCTATCGAACTCATTTTTTGTCTGGTATTTTTTTTCGATAAACCGATAAGTTTTTCAATTAATGAGAAATTAATGTATTAATCTCTCATTGAAAGTGCCGTATAGTCGTCTTGCTCGCACTTAGGCAAAACCATATGGTTGCTGTCAAGCCTCTAATTAATGAGCCAATTAATTAAGTTTTTAATACAGTGTTATAATGCTATTACCTCTGATTGATTTGATGCTGCAGACTGTCCACTTTATGGCTGGTATTGTGCCTGGTATTGTATCTGCTTGGTTTTTTTTTTTTTTTGTTGTTGCCACCTGCAGTTGACTTGGGCCAATATCTCTCTCTCACACAATTGGCAGCTGCACAGGTTCCCAGGTTCGTTGCAAATCTCTTCTTTTTACGCATATTTTTAATGCACAAAATGGCTCTCTCTCTTTCTATTGCAAAAAAGGGAAATTAGCATATTTGATTAATTTGTTTGGCATTTTGAGAACCACTTTATATTCATGAATTTGCAAATTAGATGCTCTCGCATAAATGTGTTTTTGCATCGTTAAAATGCTCTCAGAACCATGTCAGTACACTTTGGCCATTTTACGTTCTCTGCCAATTAGAGTTGGTAAATAAGACATAAAAAAAAAATGGAAAATAAGAAAATAAGAAATAAAAGGGGAAGAAGTGTGACTGATTTTTGGGGGCGATAAATGAAGCAAACTTTCTCGATAATTGGTGATAATTCTTGTGTGGCTGGGAAGCAAGTTGCTGGCCTCTTATTTCCTTCCTTCCTCTTCCTGGCCTGGCCTGGGCCTGGCCTGGCCTGGGCCTGGCCTGGCCTGTCAAATGTGCAACAGCTGCGGGCAAAGTTAAACAAATAATAAAGTTTTTAATTATAAGCAATGGTAGCGCAGGCAGGCAGGGCGCAAAGTATATTTTCTTTCTTGATCGCATCGAACGGAGGAGAAAAGACTTTTTCCCAACTTCTTCGACCTCCAGCAACTTTTGCATGTGTGTGTGGAAGTCAATGAAATGAAATTAGTGCCAGCAGCAGAAATACACACGCAGCAGTAACCGGAAGTGTTAGTTTCTGTGACATTTGCATGACCCCTTCGCCGCCGCTTCCGCTTCCACTTGGGGCCCGCAGCGAAGTATGCAATAAAAAGTTGCCCAGAAACTTATTGGTTTGCCTGAAATAATCAAGAAGCGGAAACTCAAACAATTTGCGGTGCAGCTCAACTTGGGGTTTATCCCAAAGTCCGCAAGACTTTCCATCTTCCCTTCCCAATTGGTCATTGACTTTGGGGCATTTGGCATTTCGGCATTTTCGGTGTCGGTGTGCGTGAGTGGAAAAAGTTTTTTTCCCTGACTTGCCTTGCCCCTCTCGAACAATGTTGCGCATTTTCTCACAGGTACGATTTTCATCAATATAATATATGTATGAAGGAAAACCCGGGGAAAACGCTGAGTAAGTTGGAAAACTGCCACTGCGGCACTTTGCTTAATTGTAAAAGAAAAAGCAAGAAAAAGCGTTTTATCAGTGAGGGAAGTCTTGAGGAATTTTAGCTATTTATAAAATAAGTTTTGTGTTCCGGTGATAATATCTAGGAAAATTAGCTACATGTGTTCTTTATCTTCATTCAACCACTTTATCTTTGCCATTTTCCTAACCAATAATTAAACAGTAAAAAAATCTTAATAATTATAAATTTACATCAAAAATTAATATAAAATACACAGAAATTATTTCCCAGAGTTTGGTTCACCTTCCTTATCCTTATTTTCATTCTCGTCTAGAAGATTATCCACCCATTCATTCCACATCTTCTTCCACTTCTCCAAGGCTTCGGCCTTGCCCTCATCCCTCAAGGAACTATACTTTATGGAGTTCTTGGCGTTGCGTTTGAGGAACTTGAGATCGGAATTCAGGGGCGCTATGCCCAGGAAAGCCATGTAGATGTCGTGGGAGAGCGGGGCCGCTCCCCATAAGCCCGGGCTGCCCGAAGAGATAACCAGGGGTACATTCTCCGCAATCAGAGTGGCGGCCGGATGGTTGCGGAAGTCAGAGCCCAGCTGGAGCACCTGGTTGGACACCGGACACACTTCCAGGGCGATGTCCAGGTACTTGACCAGGCGCATGAGCACCGGATGCTTTGTGATCGCGTAGCCATTGCTTATCCGCTTGGTGCCCAGGACAATGGCATCGATGAGGTTTTGGTCCACGTGCGAGCCATACCAGTTGGTGGCGCCGGCATGGAAGAAGAACTTGATGTGGCTGGGGAGCTTCAGTAGCTGCTCGGCGAACTTGCTCAGCGGATGGCCCACGTCTTCCTGGCCCACCAGGTCGAAGCCAATCACAAAGGTGGGGAACTCTTTCTGGGGAAGGAATTTTATGATCAATAGAAGTATTTAAACCCTGACCAGGACTCACATTTAGGGCAATGCACTCCTTGACATACTCGCCCACCACCTCCGGCTGGACATGGCGCAGGGGGGCGTAGATCAGCTTGCAGTCTATGAAGCCGGGATGCTCCCGCTTGAACCGCTCCAGCGTGTCCTTGTATATCTGGACCGTGTCCCGCTTGGGCAGCAGACTACCGTCGAGGCAGTAGAGCTGCGGTATTACCGATCTCACCTCCAGGTATTGCACTCCATCCGCATAGAACTCCTCGAGAGCGTTGTAGAAGTAATCGGCCCAAACGGGGGCGTACTGGAGCAGTCCATCTAGCAGACCGAAGATCCCCATCAGGTGGTGCCAGGCCTCAGCATTCGTGGTGAAACTCCCGAGTGGATACATGCTGAACCTCACCCGCAGATACTTCCTTAGATTCTCATCGCCCCGCAGTTCTCTCAGCTTCTCCATGGGCATCCACTCGCCACCACGGCGGTTGCCCTTCCTGCCCTTCGGCTTCTCCTTGGAGAACCTGAACTCGGACACGTGGCAGCCATTGTGCTTGGTACAGACCCACAGGTTCTCCCGGTAGGTAAGCTCGATCAGCGCCTTCGAGCTGCACATGGAAGTGTCGTGCACCTTCAGGGCCGCTCCCTTGGGCATCTTTTGGAGCATGTGGAAGAGCGGTGACTTCTTGATGAAGGGCAGCACCTGGAAGATGTGGTAGCCGGGCGTGAATTTGGTGGGATCCATGATGCCCTTTTGGTACTTCCGTCCCTTCTCGCGCATGATCAGCGCGCTGGCCAGCCGCTCCTTCTGCGTCAGCTGGATGTCGTTGCCCAGGCCGGTGTAGCGCTCGAAGGAGTTGTAGATCTCACGCAGGACGCGATAGTCCTCGGGCAAGACCCGTCGCAGGTTCGGCGGACCCAGCATCTCGGCGAGGGTCAGTTCGGCGATCTGCTGGTGCAGCCAGCGAAAGGTAGTGCCACGCCGGCCTAGCCGCCATCTTGGGCGCAATAGCGCCGACATCTGGCGAAAGATTTTTTATGGGAACTTAAAATTTGGTATTTTTTGACAATAATTTCATGAATACATTTTATTTTATTTTATTATAGATGAATCTGAAAAGTTATCTTTAAAGAATTTGTTTACTGGAAAGTCTTGCATTTTGATTTCAACTGAAAACGTAGAGATTTTAAAACTCAAGAAATATAAGATTTTACTTTTCTTAATAATTTGTAGCTTACAGTTGATTTTAATGTATTTTTCTCAATATCTCAGTAGTTTTAAGTCACTTAAGCAATCAATTAAAGTGTTAACATAGAAATATTAACATAAATATTTATACCTTCATTGAAACAAATTGAAACTATCATTTCTTAAAAATTCTTTTATTTTTTAATATAATCCATTCTAAATTTCCAATTTTAATTTGCTAAAGCCTTATTAATATTTTTTATTTTTTCTCTATTCTGCGTCCATTTCTATCGGCGTTACTTGGCTTAGTGTGCCCGTTTATTCCCCTACAAAAAATACCTTAAAACTATGCAAAAAGAAGTTTATGTCAACATAAAGGGGCCTTAAATAATGCATTAAAATATTTACTTAGTTCGAACACAACTTTTGCAAATATTTTCGCTTAACAACTGAATTTTATATACATTTTTTCTTTCCCCTGTTGTTATAGTTGCACTATTTAATTAGCATTTTTGTGTGGCACTCGTTTATCAAAACTCGAGTCCTTGACAGCCTCTCAAGACATTTAGCCCTTGCTAACCCGATCCTTTGAACCAATTTTCTTTTAAAGCTTCTGTTCAAGGAGCCTCGAATTTGCATTCCAGTGTCGATGCTTTTGCCGACATCATCCCCATGTCAATCGGGTCTCAACCCCTGCGATTACCAGATGCCCAAAGGCCACACACACTCTGGCAGGCAAGGAGTTTTTGTGATTTATCTAACGAACTAAATGGAAGCTCAACTCTGCGCCTCACTTGGTTACCAAAACTATATATATACAACATTCTGCTTAAGTGTTTTTTCAGCAGCATTACTTTGCCCTCGCACACATGTCCTTCGAGCACGAGGGAAGTGGAAGTGGAAGTGCAGTGAGTCCTGAATTTGCCCGACTCGCCCTCGGGCCCATGAAACTTTTCAAGTGTTAACGAGTTTTGTTGCACACATGTGTCGATTGCATACGTAGTGCACTTAGCTCGCAAACTTGAACGACATTTAAGCATTTCGGGATATATACCGGCTATATGCCGTAGTTGTTGTATTTGTCATTTACAAAGGGATACCGAGAGCGAAAAGAGTACGACAAGTGGCAAGCTGATAGCCAACGTTGCTGTTGCTGCTGTTGTTATTCGCCAGAGAAGGAAATTTGATTTTGTGCAAAAACAATTTGCATCTTAATTGTGTGCCACATGCAAAGAGCTGGGAAAGCTGGAAAAGCTGGCAAAGCAGGAAAAAAGCTGACAAAGAGGTGAGGAAGAGGGTAACGGGCAACTGCCATTAAGTTTAGCATCGGTTACAAACTTCTCTTTAATTACTGCTGATCACTTTTGACTGTGAATTACTTGAATATACTCCAATTTATTCGAGTTTATTTCCTTGGCATTGTTATTGAAATTCATAGACTAGATTTTAGGCCAAGTTTTTAAGGATTTATCACTTGTCGTTTGGCAGGAAAAACGAGAGATATTATTCATTGCAAATAAGTTTATTATTGTAATGATAAATTGATATCCTTGCTCTGATGGACTTTTTTATATTTATTAATGAAGATGTTTTATTAAGAGATGCCGTCTATGCTGTATACATTTTTTAGAGACTAAAATTATAAATTTTTTGGCAATATATCAGCTAAAATATGAGTGCTCTTTAATTAATTTACTTTATTTATAAAACTAAATATTTTTAAAAATTATTTAGAATATATAACTGAACTGAAGTATATTTATTACAAATATAAATAAAAACCAACTCCAAGTGGTGTATATTTCCATAGAAAAACTCTGCTAACAAATCAAGTGATCAACTGAAGATGAGATATTTCCCCCCTGACACTTTCCATTATTTGTAGAATATTAGCAAAAAAAAAAGACATAAACGAATTCCTTACATTTTTGGGCTGTTATTTTTGGGGGGATTCACATTCATTCCATTCGGCGCACTCCCACAGCGTTTCTGGCAATTCAAATCGAGCTAGTCTACTCAGCCAGAGCCGAAAATATGTTCATTTCTACATCTGCAGCCCATTTTGGGCTTTCTTTGTCTGTCAGGACCACGCCCACTGCCCATTTGCTGGCTGCCGACACCCTACGCCCTACGCCCACAAAAACACACATACGCCCCGTTGTAACATCTCTTTTTCCATCTTTCCTTTCTGCGTGTGCTCTTTCCCTCGTTCTCGTTCTTATTTTTTTTTGTGCAGTTACAAATTATGCTCATATAAATTTTTATAAAACATTTCTGCCGTTGCCATTTTATTTTATGTTTCTTTTTGTTACAACTGCGTCTCACACACACACTCTGAGCCTCCCAGCGAACGCCTTTTCAGTTCAGTTCCTTTTCAGTTTTTCCAGCATTTCCGCTGGCTCTGTCTCTCGCCGTGTCTGCAGCAAAAATGAAGAGCAATTCACACTTGAAAAGTTCCAGCATGCGTTTTTAAGTTGCCCCAAACAACTATTATACGGCTCCCACCCTTCTGGCTCACTAGTGCGATTTCTTTTTTTGCTTTTGCTTCTTTCCCTTTGGTTTTTTTTTGGGGCCATCTGAACCTCTGAATATTAAGCAAAATGTGTGGGGAATATGACGCAGTTCTCGGGACCATAAAAAAGGGTTCGGTGGGCCTTTGGCCTGTTTATTTGCCTAAGCTGACTAATTTAATATGCATAAATGCCGGCACATGTTTCATAAATGGCATTTTAAAGCGACGCCCTAGCCGAAAACCCGAACTAATGGTTCTGCAGAAACCAACCCGAGAGACTGGGCTGGCATAAATTCCTATTCCTGCTCTGAACTAAGTTTATGTTGGATTTTCTTGTTAATTTCTGGTTTACATGCTTATTTTAATAAACTTTTGGCATACTTTTCCTCAATTATTGATTTCATATATAAAATTCTATTAAATGTACATCTTCTAAAATTTAATAAACATTTGCTCACATAAACACTGCAGTTGATTGTGTGCACACTGTACATGTGTGCTACAACTTCCGGTTTGTGCAGACAACGACAAATGTACTTCCGCCTCTTTGCAGTAGTTGCAAAAAAACTGTTGCATGCTTTTGTGCGCTTGGCCAACAATGAACTCGAAATTAAATGTCATAATCAAACCAGCAGCCGGCCGGCTGGCTGGCAAAATGCTAAAGTGGCCAAAATGCCAACTGGCCCAACTCGGGCAATTGTCAAAAAGCGCTGGCGATAAGCCGCAGTCCCTGACAGTTAGACGCCGTCCAGACAAAACATCTGCTTAAACTCTTTGCCACAATGTGTGCATTACCCATTCCCGACACAGAAATACAGAACAGAGCAGCGGGTCCTGTCCTGCCCTGTCCTGCCATCCTGAGACAATGGCCCCCGGGTGGTCCTCAGCCCGGCTTTAGGCAACGGCTTGTGGCTGTCATTTTTATCTCTGGCCCATTGTCACTCGCACAATGGAGCCAAAAATTTGTGCTTCATTATCATTTCGACGCGGCTCCTCTAGTCCTCTAAGGTTTTATTTTTTTTTTATACCAAATTGATTTGTCCTCTCGCTCGGCACGTAATCTGCCCTCTCTCTCTATCTGTCAGTCAGGCAATTTGCATTTCGTCGCGTGTTTGAATTGCGCGGCACGTTGTTGCCTATTTGAATTATGTCAATGGAATTGCGTCTTCAATAAATGTCAATAGGCGAGAATAGGCGGTGGATTGATGAAAGGCGAAGCAGTTTTTATTTATTTTACGGCGAAATGATTGAAGAACAGTGAACACAGGAATGTAAATTACAATTTTAATGGTAATTCTGGGTATTTCTTTTATTTTAAGAACAGAGAAAATAAGAAATAGAATTGTACGAAGAACAATATGTATTTAATCCTAATTAGACTTTAACTGAAATATGTTTTGGAAAGACAAATTTTAATAAATATATTATTTTAGAAGCCACTCCTCTGTTTATTTTTCCTAAAAATAACAAGGCTGGCAAAGTCTTCTAATATTATTTTAAATAAAACTTTGATATACGTTTATGGTAACCCAATATGCTTCACACAGCATTTCATTTCCAATCTTATTTTTGCTTTTATTAACAACACGTTACAGGAAGACCCAATAATATTTGCTTTTAAACAGAGAGAGTAGAGAGAGCGTGTGAACAAAGGCAAGCAATCGAAGAAGAAAAGTGAATAAAAGCTTATTGATTGCACTGGTGGCTAACACAATAGCTCTGAAACTAAAGCTTCACAGAGCAATTCGAAAACATAACACAAAGGGCAGAGCCCCAGATTGATCGAAAGGGTGAGAAAAAGCCAAGGTGGAAAAGAGCAAAAGGCAATGAAAAGTGCATGTCCGGAAATCCAAAAACAATGAAACATTTTATTTAGTTTCCGCTGCTTATCCTTAAAGGTGAGCTCTAGGTCCATCAAGGAAATATTTGTTGCCTTTTAAAACTATGAAAATATTAAAGCTTGCTCTTTTTATTTATCGTTTTTTAGGTGTTTTTAGTACTTGCTTAAATGGCTTCATCTCTGACCGTCAAAATCCCCGCTCGGCACTTAACGCTTTGCCCTCATCGCCTGCTTAACGTTTAATGGCCGCACTTTGACTACCCGGAATGGCAGTCTGCCTCCTCCGTTCACGACAACATGTTTACAGGCACAGCCCGTAGTGCGGCGGAGTAGGAGTAATAAAAAGAAATTATAAAATAATATTAACAATCCGGCAGCAACATTTAGAGCCGGACACGGAGCCAACAAAGTGTGTAAAGTGTAGCCAGCTGAGAGAAACACGAAAAACGGTTGGTTAATTTTGAAAGTCGAAGTATTTAGACCCTTCTGAAAACATATTATAAATAACTATGTAAATATTAAAAAATACTTAAATTAATTTAATTAAAAATATACAAAAAATTAAGAAATATGTTAAATCATATATAATTGAAATAATATCCTTGTTGTAGTCATAACATAGCTCCTAATAGCTTTAGCAGTGCTTAACAGTACTTTTATTGCGCATAATAGCACTATTAGCTTGACTGACAGCACTTTTAGTGCGGTTACCAGCGATAGCGTGACCTTAACAGCGCATCAAGAGTTCATAACAGCGGTTTTAGTGCTGATAACGACTACTGTTAAGATTGAATTATATTTATACAAATCAAAAATATATACTGGAGGTAAAAAATAAAAATAGTATACAAAAATAGTAATAATAAAATGAAAAATTAAAATAAGAAAAATAACGATACAACTCTCCGACAGGGTGTTGAAAAATGGGCAACAAAAATGGAAAAATGGAATGGAATGGCGACCCGTGGCATTTTACATTTATGGTTATGTGGGTGCAGCACACATACACATGTATGTGAGAAGCTTAGGGGCTAAACTGCAGAAAAAAGGGAGTGGAAATGGGGCTGGCACCACTACCCTGCTGCACACTGGTTGCATTAAAAGTGCACGTGTAATTAAGGTCAGCATCGTCGTCCAGCTAATTGGCCGAGCTTTACAGGAAGAGGTCCACACAGCAACTTTGTTGGTCATAACTAAATTTGTTTTTGTTTCCCAGCCTAGGGCCCAGTAAATGTATGTACCCTCGCATGTGGAGCCACGAGTCCTGCTATCCTGCTTCCTATATCCTAACCGCAAAAAGCTTTTAATCCAGCCAGGTACTGGACAGTCGGAGTCGTAAAGCCTTATCATAATCTCCATGACTAAGGGGACACATAAAGCCTATTCGACTGTGCAGAAAACGGGCTATAAATACTTGTCTATAAGCTGGTACAACTAAAACAATCGTTAGTTTGAGCCACGAAACTAGCATGTCCTTAATCCGGGTGCCAGGTAACTATTAGTTTTAGTTAGTGGAAAGAGCATTAAGTTTTGTAGAAAGAAGTTTTCATATATTTTTAGGACTTAAAAATTTATAAAGAAATGTATATCGATAATTTTGCCTATCTATAAATGTCGATAACAAAAGGAAATTAATTATAGTTATCGATATTTATTCATTTATTACAGATATTAGAGTAAATTCTAGAATATCTCGAAAATATTATATTGTTTTTAGTTTCTTTATTTTCTAAACCATTAAAACCTCGTTTTCGACAATATACCGATAATATCGCCAAGCAATAAATATCCATATCATAAGAAAACATAACATTGTTAATATGTTAGCGTTAGTCTAGGAAAATCACCAAAATATGTTATTGTTTTGAATATTTTAATTTAAATTCCTTTACTGGCCCAGTTGTAGGGTATTCTGCCTTCCCTTACCATAACTAAATGTCCCCATTTTCAGCACAACTCATGGTGACATATATCTCACTTTACTTTCCCTTACATTATACTATATATCCTCCTATAAAAATACACAAACACACACAAACATGGTGTCTATTACTCAGGGAAAGCCACAAGCCACACACACACCCACACCCACACAAAAAAGGGAGAAACAACTTTTATAATAAAATTATTTGTTCGGGCTCTGAAATAGACAACTTTTCAGCCGTACATTTCATTTGTGCGAAATGTCACTCCGGGGCATACTTTTGGCAAAACAACCCACAACAAGGACGAGAGCACAGAGGACAGGACAAATGTTTGGCAAATTCTCAGCTCCATTTCGGTGCCGTTTCCATGTCCTGTTGGGGATTCCTCCTTCACAATTAAACACTTGCTGGCTGGCTAAACATTTGCATTTAAATAAAAATGCATTGGATTTTGTTGGCGCTTTTCATTAGCCCCGAGTATCTTTCTGTTTGTCTGCTTGTCTGCGTTTCTGTTTGGCTGCCTGGCGCCCAAAGTGACTTTCAATGTAAACGTCGGGAGCTTTGTGCTGTTGACATTTGTGCGCCGCCAGACGACTGCGACGACTACGACGACGACGACGTCACAAACAACGTCACGAACTCACAGCGACGCAACGTCACAACATCCCATTCCCGGTGACACAGACGACGGCAACAATTTGCGATAAACATCTCAGCGGCATGCAAATCCCTTTTAGGAATTGCACAGGAGAGCACTCCAACTAAAGAGCTGCCGGCGGAGGGGAAAAAAAGCGGGAAAGAGCGAAGGACTTTGCCAAGAATTAACCATCAAGCATTCCTGAAAGTCGCATTCAATGCGTTCTCCTAGGAGAGTCTCAAAGCAGAAGATAAACTAGCTCCGCCGCTTCTACGGATTAGTGTGGGAATCTTTAAGCTACAATTAAGGAAAGCTGAAAATAAGCAATGTTAAGCTTAAAGTATTCTGCGATGCTGAGTGTCTCGGACCCCAAAATAATCACTAAGATATATTGGCTTTGCAGTATGCAGGCCATTTTTTAGTTGTCAACGAAAATGGAGCTCTCTCTGCTCGCACAAAGTCGAGAGCGTAAATTTTAAAAGCACAGAAAATATTGTGTAAAAAAGATTGAATGCCGTTACTCATCTTAAATAATATAATGTCCAAGGAGCCCTTTCTTCAAGGTACCTGTGAAAATGTCTGCTGTGGGCGATAAATATAACAACTACAGTGACTTAGCTGCTTCAGTATCTGCCGTTTATGAATCTTTCAATCAACAAAGTAAAATAAAAGTAATAGTCTCTAAAACTGGCATCGTCAACCCGGTCTCATTTACGCTCTCCCTCTTTTTTGGTTGGATCCAGAGAGTGTTGTCCAGAAAATTGTAGAATTGATGGAGCTGCTGGAGTTGGTCCCTATTTGTGCATTCGTCGCCAGTAGGCCCAGACGTCGCACAAGTTGACCTTCTTCTCGCACTCGCAGGGCGGGATAGGATCGAGCAGACCTATCGGAATGCACTCCGAGAAGCTGGGGTACTGGGTGCGCCGCTTCTTGCAGCAGGACACCATCCGCCCGGCGTCACAGGAGGGCGGTCGCCGGCCAGCCTCACAGCCTGGCGCGACGATCTTGCAGCAAGGCCACGGACCATATCTGGTCACCTCGATCAGCTTCTCGGGCTTGATGCGACCCCCGTCCGGGGGATTGATGTCCTCGTCGCGGCATTTTACCGCCTTGGACCTCAGCTTGGCCAGCTTCCGTCGCGGCCGTTTGGGATAGCACTTCTCGGTCTTAGCATGCTTCTTGGGCAGAAGGTAACACTCGCACCAGGTGCGCTGGTACTTGCGCTTCCTCTTGTCGCTGGGCGTGTAGTTGTCCAGGTCGAGCGGCAGGTCGGCGGCGCCGCACGGGTCGATCAGGCACTCGTCGATCAGCGGCTTGAGGCGCGGCTGGTTGCACCGATTCTCGGAGCGACGCAACGCCATGTAGCAGGGCACGGAGGTAGGACGCGGCATCTTCAGGCGACGCCGGCGCATGGCTATCTTCTTCTCCGTGTCGTACATTCGCGTTATAGTCATGGACGCCAGCCTATTCTCGGCGCGAAGCAAGCGGGGCACGAACTGCAACACCCCCATCCTAAGTTATAGCTCACTGGATTTTACCGAAAATTTTTATTTTGAATTTTGAGAACGGAGGCCGAAAAGGGAAAGCGAGAAACCGAGACTGGCGTTCACGTGGTCTCTACTCGGCGTGTAGCAACCGACTGAACCGGATGGGGCACTGAACTGCTAACGTGAGCCTGGAGGGGAGTTCCAAGGCCTACTTGGGGCCAGGCAGAGCCTTCTATAATTCGGTGAATTTTTGAAAAATTTTAAAAATTTTTAAGCCTGCTGAGGTTATATTTTGTTTATTTTGTTTAACCCTTGCAGAGGTTATAATAATTTTGCCATGATATTTGCAACGCAGTGAAGGAGGCATCTCCGACCCCATATAGTATATATATTCTTGATCAGCATCAGCAGTCGAGTCGATGCAGCCATGTCCCTCTGTCTGTCCGTCTGTATCCAATTTATAATATTTTGTTTGTTTGTCCAAAAAAGTTATCATATATTTCGAATTATTTTCGTATTACAAAAATGCGCTAATTTGAGGTCTCCTTGGTAGCCTTTTGAAGCCAAAAAGAAAGTGATAGCCGAAAACCGTATATTTGCCGATTGGCTATTTAAACCTAAATTATTTAAGATCAAATATTGAAAAAATTAATTTAAAAAAAAATTTTGCCCGATTTTTCAAAATTCTATAAGGGGTTACATCATTAAAAATGGCAAAAATTGAAAGATAATATATTTTATAAAATTCCTAAACTCAATATACAGATTTATTATTCTAATAAGAATTAGCACAGAAAACCTATCCAAATTGAAATATATGCAATTTTGGCTTAGTTATGCCTTTTCTAAATTAGCAAACTGCAAAGGTATGTAAACGTCGGCTTTCCGAAGTTAGCTTTCTTGCTTGTTTAGTTGGAGGTTGTTTCGCGCCGTTGTTCCCCCACAAATGGTCAGAAAAATCTTTGATTTTCATTAATTTTTATTTTTGACGGGTGCGATCGAGCTTAACAGGCGGATGTCAGAATAATAGAGGGAGAGATAGAGGAAAACTTTGGCTCTCTCTCTTGAGAGAGCTATCAGACAGCCGGGCTGCCCACTTGTTCGCCCACTTGATCGCCTATCGCTTAAAGCTGCCACCTTGTCAAAGATAGTTATCGATAGGTTTTCGTGCATCAACCCTCAAATCAAAAAGCCGCAATTAACGCAACACAATATTTTAGAAATTTATTGTGAGGACCAAAAAGAAATTAACTTGAGATTTCGAAACTATCCAAAGTCGCCGATTCCTGAAATTTGTAAGCTTCCCCGTTCGCCATTCGAAAAATTGGCTCAGAGTCACTAAAACGGTCGCCATTGAGTCACCATCAAATCCAAACCGCCTTCGTCTGGGATCTCTGCTCCTCTCTACTCTTCACATTTGTCGAATCCCTGCTCAACTTTCTCGCATGGACGGCGTCGTCCCAGTGCTTCGATCCTGAACACCGCGCAGGTGGCGGGCACCTCCAGGCAGCGACACTCGATCGGTCTGCCGACGCCGAGCTCCTCGTGCTTGCACTCCGAGAAGCTGGGGTACTGGCACGGCCGGCGACGACACCGGACGATCCGCGGCGCAAGCCGGCAGTTGACCTGAGTGTGCGCCAGCGGAGGACAGTCGCAGAGCTGGAACCTGGGACACGCTCCCGCCTTGGCCTCCTGCCGACAGGGCATGGGGCTAACTGTGGGCGGGCACATCCTCTTCTTGGCCTTGGGGCCGCACTTCTTGGACTCGACGCGATAGGATCTCTCCGGCGGCACCTTGCGGCAGCAACGCTTCGACTTGCGGAAGTAGCACTCGACCCAGTACTTGTCGAATTTCCGGTCCAGACTGGCACTGGGCCGGTACCTGGTGTCGTCCATGCGCTCGGCCAGGTCACAGGGATCGATGCAGTCGAACTCGGGCTTGTAGGGGATATGGCACCGTCCGTACATGCCCAAGTACTTGGGATGCTGCAACGCCAGCTGCCGGTCCGTCTTGCAGGGATCAAGCTGCTTGTAATACTTGGGCTTGTGCACCGGCACCGGAATGCATTCCTGCTGGCCCTTGACCTTGCTGGGTCGGTACTTGAAGCACTTCTTCTCGTCCGACTTCCAACGTGCAGCGGGAAGCAGATCTTTCGCTCCTAAAAGGAGTTTAGGCCGGAGTGGTATGGAATTTTTAGCCAAAAACATTGCGAGACGAAAATTTGGGGTTTGGATTCGGGACGGTACTGAGGCAGGTTTAAGCGAGACAAAAATTTAGTCTATTTCCGGCGAACGTTCGAGCTCGATCTGAACCGGGTCTCGAATGGCTCTCAGTCGATGCCAGTGAAGCCTAGTCCAGGGCCAGCTTGATCTGGAATTTTATTTTTTTTGTCCTTTTGGAAAATTTCAAATTCCACATCCCTTTTATGTTGGCTTTGACTCCTGCCAGATTTTTCAGAAGCTGTCGCAGTTCGAACGCGTCCTGTGAACCATGGCCCAAATGGATTTTCCTTGTTTATTCTGAAGTTAATTGCCAAATGCATTCGATGCTGCCTTGATTTGCCTGTACACCATACATGTCCTTCACTTCTCCCAGGCTTGTTTGCTAGTTAAAAGTAAACAGAGCGGAGCACGGAGCAAACAATAACGAATAAAAAAATGGCTAGAACCCGCCGTTTCCTCCCCCCCCTTCCCCCAAAAAAAAGGAACAACAGAAATCCACTAGAATAAGTATACGCTCTCGGGGCAGTTTTCGCTTTTCCGCCGATATTTTCATTGGTCTCGATGCCCCGAAAAACCCGAAAGCCCCGTGTTGCCAGCCTGAGTGGCCATGCATGAGGGAGCCCATAAAATTGGGTCAATTGCTGTTAACAATTTGGCAGCGCAATCTTTTTGGCCGGTTTCGATTTCAAGGCGTTCCACGGGACAAAAAAAATCAGGCAAAATAAAGGAGAACAAAAACAAAAAAGTACAAAACGCGGAACCATAAAAAACAAGCACGTACGGGGCGGCGAACCTTTTGAAAAAACAATTTCCGCATAGAGTTGCTGGCCGGAAAAATCGCCGCTGCTGCAATCGCAGGTCACCCTGGGAAGAGGGAAAAGCTGGGAAGCTGGGCAAGAGGAAAACGCTCAAGTGGCTGGGCCAAAGTTGAGCCAAGTGGACCCCAGTGGTCAGGGTAGCTGCTAATTAATTACTGCATTTTGTTTGTTATTCATTGTGCGAGAAAGAGAGCCTTTCGAGCAGGGCCGGCTTAGTTTTGGAAAAAAGGGTAGCAGAAACATCTGAAAGGAAGACTTTTCGAGTGTGCTGGCTGCATCCACCAGCTGGTAGCTGGGGCATCACTTTCCCTAATCAACTGCTGCCTGGCAAGTCGACCAGCTTTTGTTGCCTTTGAGTGACTGCCAATGAAGTTCGTCCTTAAAGCTGAATTGCAGTGCGCCCTCTGGGTTCTGGGTTCCCCTCTGAAAACTCCGACGACGACTGTGGAATGATTTCATTTACTTGCAATCAATGGAATTGCACTGATGCAATTTTGTGCTGGCCCCCAAAATAAACTGCAGAGCAGGAATGGAGTCTGGAGGATGGGCAAAGCGAATGGCAAGAGTAACAGCTGGAGTAAGAGCTGGAGGGGTCACCAGTCTGTCCTGTCTGTCACGCGTGCCTGGCAGCCGTGACAGGATTGGGATGGTAGCACGAGGGAGCAGCGGCTAATGTCTGGTGGCAGTCCCTGGATATCCCCTAGAAAACCCGGGAATCGCTGGAATTTCTCATATCGCAGCCAGACACGTAGCCTGCAACTCTGGCTGTGTTTGTGGATTGGGTTCGAGACGCAGAGAGATTTGTGAAAGATGTCAGGGCGCCGCTGTGCCAGAGTCGAAAAATGAACAGGAATCGTAGGCGGAGGTGAGTGTAGACCGCCCATCCTGTGAGGACTCAACTACCTTGTTTTCCTATTCCCGCAGCCTTCCCGACATTGTACCGCCCTCGGAGGAAGAACAGCCCGCCTCTGACGAACAAAATGGGAATCGCGAGACGAGATTGCGGTCCCGATCTCTGTCAAGGGTGGAACTAGATTTCCAGGCCTCATCCGTGTACAGGACGACCGCCGAAGAGGGGCATCTCATGCGTGATGTGGGCGTGGGCACAGATGTGGGCGGCAGCTCCTCAGCGCAGGCCGAGGATGACGACCGATCTGGGAAGCCTTATTATCCACGTTATCCCCACATACTTGTGGAGGCACCGCAGCCGGGCAAAGCCGATCCCCAGACGGAGAAAGAAAATCCCCCAGAGAGCATCACAGAGCCCATATCCGAATTGCCCTTTGTGGAGCCCACATACAGCCGGTATTACCCGGAACCAGAGCCTGCTGAAGATCCCACCGCTCCCCTGTCACCTTCACAGTCACTTCGAACAGCGCGCAGCTGGAAGGAGTCCCTTGCGAAGAGCATGAGTCGCTTGTTCAGCTTGGTCTCACTCAGGAAGGGAATCTCCTCGAGCGACATCGAGGACACGTCGCTGGACGAGATCAGCATCAGCGGCAAGGATGAGTACGGCAGGGAGGAGGCTCTGATTACCAAGACGGAGAAGTATTTCAAGAAGCGTAAGTGAAGTGGCTTCGTAAACTAAAGGGAAGCCCCTGTAAATATCCTTCGCAGGAGCCCCCTTGGTCCCGCGGTACGATGATTCGGAAGACTCCTTCGAGGAACCGCGGGAAAGCAAAAAGGATCACTTGCCCCTCATCCATCACGAGGGCCAAGAGGACACCGAGTCACCGAAGTCCGCCAGCGGGGAGGAGAAGCGGCTGTCGAGCCGCTACAAGACGCCGTCCAGCTCCGAGCTCTCCTCGCCGAAATCAGTCCGACTAGGATTCGGCGACCGGACAATGCATCACCTGGGCTCGGGCATGGTCTTTGTAAGTAAGTTCTCAGGGGGCAGGGATGAGCCGCTGATCCGCTGACCCCTGACCCTGTGCCGCCCGCAGATTTACATGGTTATACCGCCGGACGGCGGCTACGCCTGGATAATCATGGTGCTCAGCTTCATCTCCCAGCTGATCGTCGACGGCATCATCTTCTCCATCGGCAGCATCCTGCCGGCCATTGAGCAGGACTTCGATGTCCGTCCGTCCGTCATGGTGATGGTGGCCAGCGTTCAGATCGGCTGCTACTTCATGAGCGGGGCCTTCGGCAGCATTCTGATCAATAGGTTCGCCTTCCGGCCGGTGTCAATGGCCGGAGCCATCGCCTCCATCCTGGCCATCGTCGCCGGCAGCTACTGTCCGAACCTGGCCCTTCTGATCGTCTTCTACAGCGCCATCGGTAGGTTGGAACCGGAGCCGGAGTCTGGCCTTCGAAATAGCATTTAAAGGGTAAAGTTGCTTCCACAGGTGGCATCGCCCTGAGCCTGATGTGGGTGAGCTCCCAGCTGATCGTGGCCTGCTACTTCGAGCGGTATCGTCCGATCGCCAATGGCTTCTCCTGCAGCGGCGTCGGAGCCGGGGCCATGGCCTTCTCGCTGATGCAGAGTTGGCTGGTGCCGATCATCGGCTGGCGGAACGTCCTGCGGGTGCAGGCGGGCCTCATCGTGGTGGTCCTGCTGATAGGCATCGCCTTCGTGGAGGTGAGGCCCACAAAGGTGGGCGTGTTGCCCGAAAACATCCTGGACTCCAGTTCGGACGAGTACTATGGGAACTTCTATGTCCATGATTTCATGCGCACGTCCGAAAAGTCCTTTAGGTCTGCGAGCGTGCTCAGCACATATAATCCGAACGAGGGCAAGTTCAAGTGCTGCAAATGCTGGCAAAGGTGCAGGCACAAGCAGCAGGAGCGCAAGGAGGCCAAGCGACGCGAGGACGAGCGTAATCTGGTTATCAGGCCCACCTACATCGAGCGCGACGATCTCTTCTACACGGGCCCCGCCGAATACGAGAAGCCGCGCAGCAAGGAGCACCTCGAGGGCAAGGAGATCCATCTGGTGGGATCGGACAAGAATGTAAGTGGGCGAGCTCCTGAAGATTACTCTCTGACCTGGTTACTCCCCCAACAGACCCAGCAGGTGAACTATGGCATTCAGCACATCAACAAGCTGGAGACCGAGGAAAAGAAGAGCTTGAGAGGCTCACCGAGAAGTACCCGCGTCTCCTTAGAATCGGAACACGCCAAGAAGAAGAAACGCTGTGCGGAGAGCAAGTTCATGATCGCCCTGTCCCGGCTCTTCGACTACAGGCTCTTCAAGCTGTTCGAGTTCCGCATCCTGGTGGCCTCCGCCTTCCTCTTTCCGATGGGCTTCAACATACCCTTTGTCTACTCGCGGGCCCGCACCACGATTCCCGATGAGTTTGCCAACCTGATAGCCCCGTCGATCGGATTGACCAACTTTGCCATCCGGATTGCCTGCGGCTTCGTGGCCTACAAGCGACGCGCCTGGACGACTGTCATATGCGGCGGCGGACTGGTCTTTGGCGGCTTCTTTGTCTTAGTGAGCGCCTTCTATGGCGACGATCTGGTGTGGTTCCAGATGGTCTACGGGCTGTGCTACGGCGTGGCGCCAGGTGGGTGAACCTTGATCTAAAATCACCCCTCATATATATCCTCGTCCACTTAGCTGTTTACTCCACTCTGCGCGCCTTGATCTATGTGAAATATCTGGGCCTGCCCAAGCTGACCAATGTCTTTGGGATCACGGCTCTGGCCATGGGCAGTGGTGTCTTTATAGGCACCACAATTGCCGGAGAACTGGTGGGTGATTCTCATAATTATCCGGCGGCTTTTGCCTTTGCCGGTGTGTGCCTCATGGTCTCCGGACTGCTGAAGCTCCTGCTGCCATCGATGGTCAAGTGTCACGAACGGAGACAGGAGCGGAAGCGGAAACGGGAGCGGCACCGGACACGGGAGCGGCAGCGGTCACGGGAACGGTCACGGCAACAGTCACGGTCCCATTGAGGAAGTGCTTTAATTGTGGAATTGTATTATTTATTCGGTTGACTTCCTTCGAGATTCGGTTTAAATTCTGAAAATGTCTTACGCTCTTCCTGTTCACACATTTGGTAAATACTTGTACTAGCTATGTTTTGGTTAAAGCCTTGTTCAAAATTCTGAATAAATGATTTTATAATATAATGAAATTTGAGTATATATAAAAAATGTAGTGATAAGGGTGCACAGAGAGAGTTATGGGATCCGGAAATTGAGAATCCGCGTACTCGAATTTGTACTATTCTTATTTTGAGTACGGATTTTTTAAAAATTCCGAGATTAAGTTTTTTTTCCTTACCTTGAGACCAAAAAAAATTAAAAATGAATACAAAAGTACCCACACCAAAATTAAGTACAAATATTCTTGAATTGAAATGGTTTTATCCTTAAATTGAGTACGTCTGTACTCAGGTTTGAAGGAAAGCGGTGAGGGGGGAAGAGCGGCAAAGTCCCTCTCCTCGCCTATAGGTTAAATATATTAGTTTCAAACAATAGTAAAACATTTAAAAAGCATGAGGAAAGCCTTTACTCCAAGTGTAACTCTCCAAGAATTGTTCTAAATTAAACTGAAACTTATTACGGTCTTCTTTTTGGGGTTGACTTTTATTGCAATCCATTTAAAGTTATTAGTTAGCTTAGTTTACATCTAATATTAGCTTAGTTGCTGAACTACACACACACACATTGGCTCCACGCTTATAGTTTCCCGTGTGTTGTATTTGGTTTTTCATTTCATTTTGGTTTTTTTGGTTTTTGGTTTTGTTTCCATTTTCCTTGTTTGGTTATGCAAATTTTCACGCTTCCTTCCCACTATGTCGCTTTACTTTGATTTGCTTTCTAAACTTTGTACGTGTCTACTGTTCGATTTTCTCTTCATATTTTTTGTCATGATGATTTTTTACATTTTATTTTAAGAGCTAAAGCAACCAAGGGTCCAATATAAATCAAGATGAACGCATAAGCCCAAAAAATATTCAAACATTGACATCTGCATCCTTTGTGTCCTCGGTCTAAATCCTTTTGTGTTTTAAATATTGTCAGTAGTCTTCCCATCGCCATGAACGCCGTCTTCAATTTTAATTCCACCTTCCTTCCATCCATTGATGTCTCTGCATTTTGGGGGCTGCTTTAAAATCAATTTCGTAGGATAAATCTAAATTTAAAAATTAAAATCTCATTGCGGGATGAACCACATGATGTCCCCATGGCTTTGCTGGTCTTTCTTGTTCGCACAGAAAAAGCAATTCTTACGCCTTAAATTAAAATTATATTTATATCGCCTGCGCCGAGTCAGCCTCCTCAAAGGGACTCGTTCATGTATCGGAATCGGACCTGCAGGCGAAAGGAGGGATATATCTTTCAGTTCCTTCAGTTCCCTCTTTAATGATTTCGGTTTTACTTACCAATTAAAATAGTTCTGCGACCCGTGACAATTGCGCTCGGTGCCGCACCACTTGGACTGCTGGAGCGCCGGACACGGTCGTCCGCCCCTCTTGCCGTGCTTGATCACCTTGCGGTAGCGATGCATCTCGCCGATGCCGCAGCTCTTGCTGCAGGCCGTCCACTCGGACCAGTGGCTCACCCGGCAGTCGCGGCGCCGCTGTGACGAGCTACGCCGGCGGGCTGAACCTCCTGCATTGGCGGGGGAACCACCACTCGTGGACTGGGACTGGGTCAGGTTGGAGGTGTTGAGAATGTTGCCGGAGGAATCCGTGGCACGCCGATAGCTGCTGGCGATGCTCTGCAGGATGGCATGCTTGTCGTTCTTGGGCACCACGCTGACCACCTGCCCGGAGGGAGACGGTTGCTGGCTATTGTTGTAGCTGTAGCTGCAAGGGGAAAGGCAGGAAATATTTTCATTGACTTTGGTCGAAGGTATGCCGGGAGTTAATTATGTTAGCCTGGCCTGCCAATAATTTTCCTTTACTTAAATTCTAGCAGAAAATGTAATTTAAACTTCTTAAAAATGAAATAAAATTAAAAAATAATTATTTCCCTATTTAATTTAAATTCTACAAGTGGCTTAAGCCGAAACTCCACCTGCCTTCGCCTTAGTGGCTTAACTTGCCGTAGCTAACGGACTGCCATATTACACATACGACCCGTGCGCCGCCTGTCCTTTCGGCAAAGGTGTGTACCTCTGACGTTGCCTGCTCACGTTTGTTATTTCAGCACATCAACTGTGGAAAATTTCAATTTAAATTTGCCTTTTGCCAGCCTTCGTGCCTGACAGAACCACAGTCCCAGGCTGGGTGCCTTTCCCTTGCCCAAACTCGAGCCACGACGTTTGGCTGTGGCGCTGCCTGGCTTCCTTCCTTCCTGCCTTCCTTCCTGGGCAACTTCCGTGTTTTGTTTCCTGCAGTTTTTCGTTTATTTGCATACACATGCCGCCACCGCCGCCGCCACCGCCGCCGCCGCCGCCACCCCGTGCAAAATCGCGCAAATAATAATAAAAAATCAAAAGGCAGACGGAACAGGACGAACAGGCAGCATGGAGCACAGAGCCGGGCTGGCAAATAAATTGGCAAAAAATATTGAAAGACCCAGAGAAGGAACGCGAAAACGCCATGGGCCCGACGAAAATAATGAGGAAAATTCTCAAATTGAAATTACATACAACATTTTTTGCATTATTTTTTTCTTTCGTTTTTTCCATTACAGTCAGAGGTACCTTTGGCTGGCTTTTCCTCAAGTTTTCTTCCTGGGAACATGGAAGTTATTAGCGACAATTCGCTTCGATGATGTTCTCGGCAATTACCGTTAGATGAGCACATCAAAATGTATTAAGTTAATGTTGTTTCGCGAGCAATTTGCATTTGCATTTCTCGGGAAAAAGTGACTCAGGCGTTCGGACATGTGACGCCTGGAAATTGCTCATCAAGCAGCGGCGAATTGGTTTTCCCAAATTGCAAAAAGCGTCAGCAAAATCGGATTAATATCTGTATTGTTTATGCCTTAATTTGGTTTGCTCACAACTGCATAATTGAACTGACAATTGTTTCGAATTTGACAGTTTTCAATTCAATTACATTTAATATATTTGTCATAAGAATATTGGATAATGAGAAAATCATCAAGGGATTACTCAATTTATGTGTATTCAGTTGCTGGGAACATTTATTTAAAGCAGTGGAATTCTTTCCGAAAGATATATAAAGTTTTATTACATTCTTCAAGTTGAAATTAAAAAGTTAAATTATTATTTGCTTTATTTTTAAATAAGGAAAGCTGATAAATAATTTAAATTAATTGAAGTAAAATTAAAGGAATAATTCCCTTGAAGTTTTCAAGACAATAAAGTCAGGGGGCTTCCTGGACTAAAGAAAATTATAGTTTTGTTTGCCATTCGAAGTTTAATTTCACCTCAAGTTTTCCTCAACTAAATTTAGCCTAATTTTCCACAAACAACTTATACTTTGCAACAATTATAAAACCACTTCAAAATATGAAAAATTTTCAAAATTAAACTATAATTTAAGAACAACATTTTTCCACAAATAAATTATTTTATTTCACTAATATAATCCGTATAAACAAAGTTCATAATTCTATATAGAAGCACACAAGAGACACAGTTATCCTTTTCAGAGAATGGTGCAGCAGAAGACCTCCCCTTGGGGTTGGGCATAAACAGTGGCCACCGGCGGCTGGGCACCCACCACAACGGTCTGCCTCATGGGCGGCGGACCCACAATCACGGGCGGTGGTGGTGGAGCGCCAATGATCACAGCTGGCGGCGGCGGCGGAGCAATCACTACGGGTGGAGGTGCAAACCCAATGCCCACTCCGATGGGTGGAGGACGTGGTGGTCCGCCGATGTTGATGCCGACATTTACACGAGGCGGCGGCGGTCCGTAGGCGATTCCTGGGCCCATGCGAGGCGGTCCTCCGTAGCCACGTCCTGGGGGTGGCATCTTGACCGGTGGCTAACGAGTGACTGACCAGAACTTGTGCTTCTTGGGTTCGCTGAAGCTTATCTTCACCTCGAGTGGCCGCTGGTAATTAACTATCAATTACTGTGATTTCTATTCTATTTTTTTTCGGCGGGGCTTCTGTTTCTTCCGCTGATTAGATATGCGATAGGCCAAGGCGGGGGAGCTTACGTTCCCAGGCTGATAAGAGAAAGACCCGGTTACTGATAAGATTTCGATTTAATTAAATGTATTTGATGGAGCTTGTATGATATACATTCTGAGTCTGATATGGTTCTGATTCATGGACTTCACTTGCCTTGCCTTGGGGGAAGCCCCTGACCTCGGGTTTTAGGAAATTGTGCACTTGCAAGGGCAACATTTACGTTTCGGTGGCCCTGTCGTTATGTCCCTCTTCTGGATGGGTGTCTCCGTGGGCTGCTCCTGCTGCTGTTTGGGGGGATTATTCTCCTGAGTCAGGGCCGCACTCAGGGAGTATCTCTTGCCGAACTTGTCGTTGCTCTGCTGTGAAATCTCACCCACCAGAACGGTGCCAATGGGAGTGGCGGGCACAATTTCCTCTGTCACCTCTATAACCTCCGTAACATTGCCATCTGGAGAGGATTCTACGAGGATTTCCCTTTCCACCACTTCTATGACGGGAGGATCGTCTATAACCAGATCGGGGAGTATAAAGTTATTAAGAGGCTTCTGCTTTGAAGATGGATTGACAGGTGGGGGTGAAGGAACAGGTGTGACATCTACGGACTCCACAATTACTTCCGCTGGGGGCTGGCTCGGTGGCGGTATTCTCAGCTTCAGTGCTGGCGTGGGCGGAGGACTGGGCGTTGGAGTAACTTCCAGGGATTCCACAATCACTGCCGTTTCCGCCAGACTTGGTCGCGGTACAAAGCCCATCTCCACAGGCCCTTGCAGCGAAGGACTGGGTGGTGGTGTATTTATTGGTGTAACTTCCACAATCTCCACATAAGCCTCATCTTCGCTCAGGCTCTTCACTTCCACCTCGGGACTCTGCTGGGCCGTGTAATAGGAGTTGACTTCCTCAACTTCCACATAATTATCGCGTTCGATAAGACTCTCTCGGGATATAAAGGGAAACTGTTCCGGGGGAGGCGAGGACGTTGGTGTAACTTCCAGCGACTCCACAACCAGTTCTTGGACCATACTGGAGCGGGGCATATAGCCTGAGGTTACTACGGATCGTAGGGGAGGATCTGCAATGACTTCGATCTCTTCCACAATTTCTGGCTCTTCGGGTTGTTGGATTTCTATGTTTTCAACAATACTTTCAACAATGCCCGTCGTCTGGGGAATTATATCGACTTGAACTGGAGGTGGTAGCGGTGGACTTACTTCAGTGATTTCTATGTCCTCTACAATGGATTCCACGTAGCCGGAGCGAGGTGGGAAGCCTATAGGAAGAGGTGGTCGGATGGGAGGTTCCACCTCTTCTGTGACTTGTATGTTTTCCACAATGGATTCCACAAAGCCAGCGGGAGTAAGGACTCCAATTTGAATGGGAGGTGTGACTGGCGGACTTTCTTCTTCAGTGACTTCTATGCCTTCCACAATGGATTCCACAAGGCCTGCTCTGGTAGAAACACCAATTGGAATGGGAGGTGTAATTGGAGGGTTTACTTCTTCGGTGACTTCTATAGTTTCCACAATGGATTCTACCAAGCCGGGTTGGGAAGCCACATTAGCTGTTATAACTTGCTGGGGAGGATTCGCTATTGGCGCGACTTCAATGCTCTCCACAATCGATTCCACGAACCCCGATCGAGGTAGGTGTCCACTTTCCCCCGGAGGCCTTAAGGGAGGCTCAGCTTCTGTGGTAATTTCTATATTTTCTATAATGGATTCCACTTTGCCTGGCTGAGGATTAAAGCCAGTTTGAACGGGCAGCAGGAAGGGATGATCTACCTCTTCTTCAACTTCAATATTTTCCACAATCGATTCCACAAAACCTGAACTTTGAACTGGAATTACAGGTTCGGGTTGGGTGACTTCTATATTCTCTACAATGGTTTCTGAATCAAACCCATTAGCTGGCAGCAGGAAAGGAGAGTCAGCTTCTGTCGTAACATCTATGGTTTCCACAATTGTCTCCTCTTCGGAATCAAAACCATTCGACGGGAGCAGAAAGGGAGAGTCTGCATCTATAGTCTCCGCCACAGATTCAACTATTACATCCCCAGGATTGGTGACCTGAACATCCTCCACAATGGTCTCCACCAAACCTCCTGAGCGAGGATAGTAAACCTTTGGAGCTGAAACTGGAGCCTGTAAGGCCTGGGATGCTGCAGCCCCTTCAATATTCTCTATAATCCTGGCCACAAATCCCGGCTGAGGCAGGAACTCGGGCTCCTGTTCAATCTGGGCAGGAGCTGCCACTGTCACAACGGTCTCTGTGGGCATTAGATTAACCCTGGGAATGGGAATGTACGAGAATGGAACCAGTGGAGGTTCCTCTGACTCCACAATGATATCCGTTTGAACCACTTCGGCGATGGGTGAAAGGGAAGAAGGCTGCTGAGCTCCTGAAGGGAAGAAACCCGTTTGCACTTGGAGTTTTGGTGGCGCATAGGCGGGAGGATCCACCTGTTCAACGATGACTTCCTCCTGCACCGTCCTTGTGTGCTTCAGGGACTCCCTTGTGGTCTCCTTCGTCTCCGTTTCCCAGACAACAGTTGTGAATTCATCGGAAGCTGACATGGTGTCCAGAATCTCCTCGGCTTGCTTTTCTGGCTCTAAATCCAGATCCGTGGAGGGATTGGGCGAGGGCTGAGTCCAAAAGGCCTGAGGCTGCCAGACCACATTGAAGTCCACTTCATCCTCCTCTTCGGTGGGCGTGAGGAAGGGCGGCGAGGTCTCGGGCAAAGGTGGCGGCGGCGAGGCCTTTGGCTTGTGATGATGATGATGATGCTTGCGAGGCTTCGGCTCCGAGTCCACAACAATCACCTCCTCCGTGGCCACAACCTCTACATTTTCCTGTCGCTGGTGATGATGATGGTGTCGATGGTGATGATGATGTCGGTGTTTCGGCGATCCCTCGGTAATGTTGACCACCTCGATGGTCTCCTGGATCGTGCCACTGCTGGTGGCTATCGTTTCTATCGTTTCGTTAACACTTCGCTCCTCCACGATGGTCGTCTTCATGGTGTCTCGTTACTGAAACCTAAAATGCTCTGCTCGGCCCATTTATACTCGGTGTTTATGTCATTGGAAATGTATTTTCATGCGTTAAATCCTTGGTAACAGATAAGATAGTTACTATATCTATATCTAGGCAATGTGGCAACTATTTGTCTTCGACTCCGACTCCGACCCCGACGACGACGGCGACTGGTGTTGTGCTTCTTGCTTTTGGTTCTCGGTCTCTAAAAAATTGTTTGGGTTTATGTTTTTTGACCAAAAATGTTCCGTTTTCCTTACTGTTAATTGAGGAATTTTTCGCCTGCTTTTGACGTCGCTGATTGTGGTTGGCTGCTCCGGCGATTACCGTGAAAGTGGCTGGCGGGATGCCGGACATGTTGCTGGCACTTAACTCTTCGTCTGATTACCTTCGATGGCCGGCCATTCCTCCAGTTTTATAGGCCACCCGCGACGACAACGGCGACAGCGGCGTGGATCCATCGATAAGATAGTAATTACTACGGGACTGGTCCGCATGTGAGCTCGGAGTTTGGTATTTGGCAGACTTATCACGGTTGCCGCCCCTCCAGGCCGGCCTTTGTTTCCAACCCCTGTCAAAGTGCCAGGAGAGGCTGCTCTTGGCTCTTGGCACTCGAACACGTCCCGGGATTGTCATTAAATATGCAGGTTACCAGTGCCAATGGTGCCAAAATCCACTCGGCCAAAAGTGGCACAAAAATAGAGCTCGAGCTCTGTGGATGCTGGGATAAGACTGGAACTGTTAGCAGGGATTAGTTTGTAGTTTGTCTCTCTCTGCGAGTTTTCTGGGGCGGCTTTTTAAAGATGCAGCATTACCCAGGTACGTGCCGGCAGGGCTACTCTCCTCCTGGTGCTCCTTCTGCTCCTTCTGCTCCTCAGAAAGTGGTGTAATGCGCCTTGAAGTGTGCCAGAAAAGCTGTTTTCTTTCCACCCACACACTCGCCTCGCCTTGCCCGTTGTTTTTCCAACAGCTCGGGGCTTGGCACGTTGCCTTAAATATGTGAATGCGAAACTATATATATACATGCATATATCCCAGAGTGTTGAAAGTAGTTGGTCTTGAGTTGGGCGAAAGCACTTTGCGCATATGTTAAATAGGGCCAATTGAAGCGCTTTCTGCACTCCAAAACAGATTACGTATACGCCGAGTGGTGTTTAAAGTTCTAAACCTAAGCCTAAGCCTAAGTCGGTTATGCATTTAAAGACTACGGTCTTTGGGTTTTTGGAGTATTTCTAATAGACAATAATTAAATAAGTAGTCACTCGGTGGCCCACCCGACAATATCTTTTGATTAATCATTTGTTTTTGTCAATTGATACAAGCAAAGATAAGGTTCTTTGTTCCTTTTTGTGTTTATAATTGGTTTAACACCCTGACATTGTAATATTCTTTCCGGAATTCAACGTACAAGTTATAGAACCTTGAACTGTTTGTTGTTACTAGCACAAAAATAAATGCAGCCTAATCAAGGTTAATTATTTATTATTTTGTCAGAAGTTTTCTTTGAAGAAAATGGAAAGTCCCTTTAATATTTTATTAAAAATATTTTTAATTAAAAATCGAATACCTTTTGCCATTTTTCTGAATTGTTTTTTAAATTTTGATTGTAAATAATAAGGAATCGGAAAATATACGGCTTTAGGTATCACTTTCTTATTGGCTATAGAAGCTGCCAAGAAAACACCAAAATCGCGCATTTTTAGAATACAAAAATTTCTTTCTTTTCTTTTAATAAATACTAAAATTAATAATGTTTCTAATAAATGCTAAAAAATCCCTAAATTAAATTCCTAATATTTGCTATTAACCAATTACATTTTCCCCCATTTTCCCTTAACTAACTTGTCTTATATCACATTTATGTCACTTACTTGGGATTCATTTTGGCCAACAGCTGCGAGCGAATGCGCTGCCTCTCGTCATATTGCTGCAACTGTTGCTGTTGCTGTTGCTGCTGCTGCTGCTGCGACTGCTGCTCCGTTTGCCGCTCCCGCTCAATGCTGGCCGAGAGCTCATTGTTCATCTCGACGTGATTGTGCTCCGCATCGAGGTGCGTCTGGGTCTGGACCGTTTCGTACTTGCGATCGTCCTCGGCAATGTTGAACACCTCGCTCAGCTCGTACTCCTTCAGCTGCAAGGACACAGAGAGAGAGAAGGAGAGAAGGAATGTTAGTCCCCGGGTCCAGACACATGTGCAGCATATTAATTTACGGGGATTATGTGCCCGGCATTGGCAACACGGGAAAAGCGGGATGCGTGATGCCAAATGCCAGGAGGAGGAAGAGGAGACTAGGGACTAGGACTGGTGGTACAGGTGCTCTTAACGCGCTGCTAATTTCAATTTGTGGCAAATATTGACACAGCCACAGGGGTGCAGCAGTAGCAGCGCAACGGAATGGCCACGAATGCCAATGGCGACGAGAGGGTCCTGAAAATCCGTCAGGATTTTGGTTTAGACGCAAGGGAATGCCAGGAAAATGTGTTGGGGAAAATTCTAACAGCTTGATACTTTAGAAATTATATAAAAGAAACTCCAATTCAACTTGGAAATATAGAGAATTAATTTTAAATAATTTAAAATTAAGTAAGCTAAGTAAGCTTTTAAAGGAAGTAGAAATTCCTGAAATAAAACATTTATTTCGTAGAGTATTTCAAGCACGATTTTTTCGCTAAAAACTTGAAAGTTTTCCCCCCCGAAAACGCTCCACCTTTTCTTAGTTTTCCCCCCAAACAATATACCTCATTTTCGCAGACATTTCGAGGGTGTTGGAAAACTTTGCTTGGTGCGCTGTCGCGCATTTTAATTTATTTGTTTGGGCCGCTGTCATTTTCTATACACAATGCGCAGTGTTATTGTTGTCCCCGCCGCTTTCATTCGTTCTGGCTTATCTGGGTCTACCTTTTGGAAGCGGTAGAAGGTACCTCTACGTTCTGCAAATGCGTCGACACCGGCGCCAACAACCACAAACAAAAAGCTAAGCAAAGAAGGAACAAAAAACGTAAAAAAAAGCGAAAAAAAAAAAACAAAACAATACAGAAAAGCCGCGTGTTGCTTTTGTGGCATTAAAATACACAATAATCCAGCACACACACAAAAAGCTAGAACGCGGCAAAGGGGGGGATGGAAAAACTGTGAAATTCCTTGTGGATTTCCCAGACGGCGAGTGAAACCCCCGAATTCCTGGCTGCCGAGATTACGTGCCTTTTGCCATTCACTAAATGACACACAAATATTCCAGCAATCCCCGGCCTTGGCCGCACAAAATTTAAGAATTTAATGCCCCAACTACACACTACATTTGGGGGAGGCAAATCAACACATAATTACACTAGAACCTGGGACATGTGCAGGCCATAAAATAACGCATATAAGTAAATAACTTTCCATTCTGTTGGCCATAAACAAAAGTCGCCTTCTGCCTTCTGCCTTGGGTGCTGCCACAATAATGAAATGGCAGCAGACTTTGTGTCTCGAAAGTACGAATTTCGATTGCCCTGGGGCTTAAGGCTTACCGAAAAAGCTTACAAACTAGCAAATACTAGTCAAAGATGAACACTAAATAAATATGTTTAATTGATTGAATTTTGTAATGGATAAATGGTATTTATGCCAATTATTGGTGTAGAAATCAAAAAGGAAGATTAAATCATATTTAATTAACTTTTTAATTAAGTGAATTGTAAGAAATAGTTGTTTATTTAGAGACTTCAAAGGTTTAATTAGTTTCTAGGCAAACACACTTCTTTTTTACTACATTAAATCCTTTTATTAAATTAAATATTAATAGTAGAGACCAAAAGCATCCCCTAACTGAAATACCCCACCGAAGAAGCTCTTCCAAAAGGAGTAGAAACCTTCACACGCCCACTTCGCAAAAGCCTAGAAAATAAAACTAAAATTAGTAGTGTCAAAAAGGCGTTACAATAATACGAGCTGCAGCCGCAACCACCAACAAATAAAGAATAATGACGGCACGTACAGTGGGCAAGTGACACGCCCACACAAAGCCTCCAGACATAAACTAAACTTACAGTTGGAGAAAAATATTATATAAAGTAAACTACAATTAAGGCATGAGATCACGAGGAGCCGGGCTTAATTCAAGTATTTTCAGTTCAGCAAAAATATAAAAATTTATAAAAGATTTACAGGGTATAATATTCATTCTTTATTATTTTGCAAAAGGTATTTATATGAACTTTTAAGATCTTAATAAGTTTTAATACATTTTTTTGGCTTAAGTTCAAGCCTTTTGTGAGCAAAGGTATTAAAATATAATTAAGATTTATTTAAAGGAGACGAAAGTATTATTTCCACTTTTTTTATTTAGAAAATTTTAATTTATTTCATTTTAATGATTTTAATGAAAATATAAAATGAAAATAATTATAAATAGTTCCCCTTTCTCTCTAATTATTCACCAACATTTCTCCCTGTGTCTTTTGGAAATAAACTATGCAAACGTAGTCGAAACATCTGGCCCCAAGGGCGGGAAACGACGACGTTGGGGTAAAATGGACGTAGAGCCCGAGGCATAAATTTTATGGGCGCTTCCTTTGGCCACACATAAAAGCAATTTTGATGAGCGACCCAGGGCATTGTAGCCGTAAGTGCGCCACTTTCTGGATGTCTTGGATGTCCAGCAATATAATTACAATGCTCGAATTCCTACGCTCGTCCTGCTGCCAGCTCCCAGCTCCCCCGTGCCGCATATGTATCCCTCTGTACTATATTGGGGCGTTTTTACTGCGCCGTCGAGGGTTCTTTGTTGCACTGCCAAACGGAATTGCTCGCCATCGTCCCTTACGCCCTGTGTCCCCGAGTCCTTTGTGTCTGGCAGGCCTAATGGATTGGCATTTATTAAGGAGTGCAGAATAATGTTTATTGCAGCGCTTGAAAACAATGGCAAATACGGCTCTGGCCCCTATAAGGATAATGCAGGACGTGTTTCGCCGAGTCGAACGGTAAGTGAAATGCGAAACAGTTTCCTTACTGGTTTTAGCTGGGAATATGGGAATTCAATCAATTGGGTATTGCTTCTAATTGAAACGGTAGAGGATAGCATATGCCGAGAAAACTTATTCAATTAAAAAGTATATATAAATAAAATATGTATACAATTTTGGTCTAAATAAATAATTTTCCTATATATTTAGCAGTTTATTAAATGCTAATAAAATTTAGCTACAAGATTTGTATTGTTCTTGTAATTTAATTAAATCAAATAAATTAGTTCAAGTGTATGCCATAAAATTCACTCTTTCAATAATATTTATTGTATTTGTTTCAATGTTTTGACACTTATTTCTGCACTTTAATGGAACGAACAGCTTGTAATCCTAATGTTGCTGATAAAAATCTGTTAATGGAGCTTTGTTTTAATACATGGTTCAGAATTTAATAATCATTTGTTGATGGCTTTTATTAAATGCAAGGAAAGTCACAATGGTTGATTGTAAAATTATTTTAATTAAATAAAACCTTTTAGAACCTAATACAATTTAAAGCTTTTTCTATTTTTAATGCAGATTGTAGCTCTATACTCTACACTCTATACTTTTTAATTAATTAACAATTTCCTTTTACATTATTTCCTGCCAAACCGATTTAATTTCTTCGCATTATTTCCTGGCACATTAATTAATTTTTAGATAATGCCATTGACAGCGCTTTTTAATTCTATAATTTCTAACTCAATTTGTAAGCTTAAAAACCAACCAAAATGAATATTAATTTCTGGGCCTGTGGACTGTCAAACTGCCTTAATTTGTTTACATTTCCTCTTAACACATTTTTGCATTTCCCGCTGAATTTTCTGCACGCAAATAATTATAAGGTAATTAGCATTATTTCCGGAATTTTTTTTACCGCTGCTGCCCATTTCGTTTTCCGTGCGTTTTTCTTTTTATTTGCTTTTTTTTGTTCCTGCGCCCCGATCCCAGGAGCGAACTCAACTGATTTATAAAGCGCATTAACACCAGGATACGCCCCTTCGCACGCACACCCGCACACTCGCACACACACACACACTCGAAACACGCACAGCCATTACACATGTTTGCACGGTATGTTTATGTGTGCTGTTGACGCCATTGTAATGCTAATGGCTCATTAGCACTTTGATTTTATCGCTCTGGATTTTTTCTCTCGGCTCTTGGTTTTTCGAAAAAGTCATTAGGGTTGCCCCGAGTGGCGGCAAAGGCATTTTGACTGCTAATTTGCTGTTAATTAACTTGTTTAACCTTTTTTTTTCCTGCTGCCAGAAGCCTGGCTTTGCTTTACCTACCTTGATAAACTGGAACGTGGCGATAGGCGGCAGTCGCTTGCTCTTCGGATAATAAAAGCTGCCCGCCGGATGGCCAGGATAACGCGAGGTGATCCGATAGATGACACCCTGCGGTGCCGTTGGCCAATTTGGAGCCGTGAATGTGAACCCGTTGTCCGTGCCGGCGTCCAAGGGATCCAGCTCAACGGTCACGGTATCGATCCAGGAACCACCCACGCAGAGCTGAAAGGAAAAAGGAAATGCAGGGATTTTTGTGGTGTATTCCTTAATTAAATTAATTGGGAGCATCAGTATCTTAAAGATACAGAAAACCTTTAAAGCTTAACAATTAAATTTAATGAAATAAAAATCCTTTTTAACTGCAAAAGTATTTCCTGGGGAGTTGGCCTGGCAACCAATCAATATTTTCAAAGCGTTAATTCGCTTGACGGAGCTAGTTAATTAAAATTGTACAATAGAGAAAACAATTAGCCTTTTAACGGGATAGTAAATTCGAAATCGATAATAAATTGATTAAAAGCCTATTAAAAAAATTGCTTGCAGGAAATAATTCTATAAATGCTAATTAATTCATTCTTAAAACGAGTTTTTATAAGGGTTTTTGTTGAATTGAATTTAAATTTAAGGAAAAAAAACGTGCCTTTGACAGATTGTTAGGCTTTTAACTTTTTTAGTAACTTTAATAGAGGGGAATATATTAAACTTTAATTTATTGAATTAAACCTGCAACTTTTTAAGGGAATAACTCTAATTAATTGACGGGACTTTCTTGGCAGAAATAAAGCTTAAAAATCAAATTCTTTTGCCTTATTTCTGAAGTTAAAACAGGACATTTGAAGAGAACCCAACACTGACTATTGAATTCTGTGCTCTTTATGCAGCTTAAATACCTGCCCTTTTCAGTGTTTTCTGTGCTTTCTGTGGTTCTGGGTTTTTGTGTTTTATGCCTCGTCTGTTGTGGCTTGTATTTTGTGGCCTGCTGATGGCCAATTCTCACCTCGAACGAGTCCACGCCAATGTACCAATCGGGTGAGGGAACAATGCGTGTCATTAGCGAGACGAGGCTGTGATTGCTGTCGACAAACACCTTCGCCTCGCTGCGTCCGGCACCCAATGGAATCGCCGGCATGCTGAACTCGTCGAACACACTTCTCTCCTGGACGGGGGATGTGGCGGAGGAGCTAGCGCCGGTTGGGGATTTGCCTGTCTGCATCAGCTGCTGCTGCTGTTCACCGGCATTGCTGTCCAGCAGATCCGAGCGACCCGTCTCCGCAAACTGTTTGACGGCCGCCGTTGCCGGCTGTCCGATGTGGTACAGTGCATAGTTGGCGTTGTGGGTGCGACCTGCAGGCGAGAAAATGGGAAAAACCAGATCATCAGTGGTCAGTGTTGGACGGTATAGATATTTTCCAGCCCCGGTTTTGAGGATTTTAGGCTATAATTTTGGATATTTTTTAAATGGTTTATATAATTTTAATGTATATTTAATATTAGAAAAAATATATATTAATATTCGGTGTCTAAAAAGATTATAATTTAAGTATTTATATTTTTCCTTTAACCTTTAGCTTAGCTCTTTATTTTTTTGAGTCCGAAACCTGCCATCACTGCTTATCGCTGGCAAGTCATTAAAATTTAATGAGCTTTAAAAACCGAACAGAAAGAAATGCTGGGAAATTTGCAAATTTTTGCAATTTAGCAGCTCGTTGTCACTTCCCATTTGCCGCCATTCGCCGAAGATTTTCTGTTTTTCTGCGAGCTTTTTAGCGGTTCGCAATGGTGTCAACTTAAGTGGCAGATTACGTATACGCAGTGGCGGCTGGCGTCGAATTAAAGCGAAAATTGTTCGGCAAGAGTTGGGGCGTTAAATAAATGGTTGCTATGGGAAATCGGTATGGGAAATGGGGAAAATACTTAATCGTATGTAAAAGAGTGACAATAATTGAAGAGTTTCGAGTGGGGGTGTGGCGGCGGCAGCTGTGATGTGGTTGGGAAAATGAAACAAGGGATATTCGGGGGTAAATATTTAAAGGGAAAAATTATTTATCCAAAGAGCGACCCTATTTGTTGGTATTTAAACTTGTTGAAACTTATTGTACATTTTTATATTCATTTTTAGTTTAAGTAGAACCTAAAATTTAATATTTAATGCCAGATAATTAAGGAAAAACGAGTTTTATTTGTTGAAATCCTAAACTTCCTTTGACATTACCCTAGCTAGCAGCCGCTCCAATTTCCTGAGTATCATCGGAGGCCAAACTCCATATATTTGATTAGCTCCTGAAGTTTATTTTCTTCCTTTAAGACCTCCCAACTTCCTGGCCATATTTAGCCGTCGCCCCTGCTCCCACGCCGCAAGTAATTTAAAACTGCTGCTGCTCCAATTCGCGCCGAGCCTCAAAGAGTGTCAACCCGGTCCAAAGCCGCCCATTAACCACCACAAGACCTCCTCCCATAAACCTAGATCCAAGGAGAAGGGGGAGAAGCTGAGGCAAGAGACACGGAGAGGAGAGCAGATGAGACTTCATCCTGCAGTGGCCTTTGATGTTGGGCCTGCGGTTTTTTGTTTGCATGCTCCTCTTTGGAGGTCTCAGGATCTCGGTCTCATCGAGTAACCTCAACACCAACACCAACACCAACAGCAACACCAACAGCCACACCAACACATCCATCGCTCGGGCTCTTATTTGTCTTCAATTAACATTGCAACATGCCACTCGTGCCACTTTTGCCGCTTTGTCTTCTTTCATCTGCCATTTCATTGCGAGATATTTCTTTGCGCTTTTCATTTCGTTGGCTTTTCTTTTCGCCGACGCTTCGTTTCGTTTCCGCTTTACTGCCACTGCCGCCAGCTTATTTATTAGTTTTCCTCGCTCTCTGTGGACTTATTTTTAATTTACAAGTTTTTTGTGCGAGTGTAAGACGGCCGAGGCGGGGCAGAGTTCTTTGACAAGAAGCCGTGACGATGACGATGGCGGACTAATGAAAGCGCAAAACTACAAAGCATATTTCTGCCTTTTCAATTTTTGCCGCTGCTCTCTGTCTCTCTCTCTCTCTGTATTTTTCAGTCCTACCAACTATGTCAAATGAAATATTATTTATTCGCTGGCATACTTTTCTCCACCTTCCTGGCACTCCGTGTAATTGACAAGTTCCGTAGCATACACTCGGGTCAATGCTGCTGCAGCTGTCCCATGGATTCAGTAAAAAAAGTTGCAGGTTGCAGGTAGCAGGTTGCCGGCTGTCGAAGAGTTTCCAGAAAAGTTTCTGGGGATTTTCAGCAGATTTTGTTGCATATTGGCAAAAGGTGGAGTGCGCAGGGGGTTGCCGGCTAATAAATTGATTCTGGGGAAACTGTGTCAAATATGCCCAACGAGTTGCCATGTTTTCCCACTCAATGTGCATACAAGGGGACCCAACATCGATAAGAGGAGTGAAAGCACTGAAAATTCCAGCATTCCAATTTACTGCAAAGACCTTTGGCCTCTGCCTCTGGAATGTATGACATTTTTTGGAAAAGAGTGCTCTGTTTCATCTAACTAAATATTTTTGTAACAGTTGAAATGGCAACTGACACAGGAAAATTTTCAAAGACAAATCCTCATAACACATAAGCACACATTAAGGACCTGGCTGGGGCGATCAATCAATTACCAAATGGCCACAGAATAAGCATAATAAATTTGCAATTAAATGCTTAAATTGTGCAAATGGTTTCCCGATATAAGGGACGCCCCTGTCCTGGTGGTCAGGGTCCGCCAATTAAACGACCGCACATCCCTGCTGCTGCTCCTGCTGCTTCTGCTGCTCCTGATGACCACGGGGCGGAATTCGGTCGGCCAGATAAATGGCGCTGTAAAAATACCAATTTCTGGGCCACTGCGATGAATGGCGGGGGCGTAATTAATGCTTAATTATGCACATTAAAAGCCAAAAACAGCCACGAAGCTGACGGAAATTACTGCCAAGCCACGGTCGCTCCTCCGTCGTGTGTGGCACGTAATATAAATGCAGGCCACGTATGCCCCATAAATTTCAGTTAGCATTCGAATGAAAAGACATTGCGATACGCCCAGTAGCCCGGTAGTATTTGCTCTCCGTCTTGCCATATCATAATTGAAAATCGGACAACCTTGCTGCGGCCATAACAACATTGATACATAATATCTAAAAAGTGCAATCTGGCAGCTGGCCAAAAACAACTGCTGCTTCCCCTGACTCATAGTAAGCTCTCGCCTCCGCTGGCGTATTGCTTTTTAATTGGCACAAAAATATGCTTGAGGGAAAGTCAGGTATTAATAAATGTATAAATTCAGCCAATATGACACACATTTCATTCAATTTATGACGCACAGCTGACACACTTTTTCCCCTCCACACACACACGAGCACATTGACTTTTGTCAGGTTTTTCTCCGCGAAAAATGAATTACGAGTCTGCCGTTTTTTTTTTGCATTTGTTTTCGTTTGGCTGGATGCTCAATTTCCTGCGATATCCGTAGCGAAAAAAAATTTAATTATAGGCAATAAATTTGAATTTAATAGCCTAGGCATTAAGTTGCAGGCACAGGCATTGTCTTTGGCACGGAAACAGCTCGAAAAAATAATAAATATAAGAAAAAGAAGCCAGAAGGAGAAGGATTAACGCAGCAGCAGCAGCAGCTGAACACGACAAGTGGGGAAAAGGCTGGGAAAACACGGGAAAGCGGAAAACCGAGTGAAATGAGTGTGTCAGCACGTGTGCCATTTGATGGAATGCTATATGCTATATTTACGACGCTTAAATGTTGATCCCCCGAACAGAAATCCATCAAAGCTTAATTCTCTCTCGGGGAAAATGAATAACGTTCTCTTATATATATTTATATATATGCATAAGTTCGGACTCCGTAGTGAAGCAATTAATTCGAGCGTACATACATAATGTACTCTACTATTCCCATTAAGATTGATGAACAACTTTAATTGGAAAGCCACAAGAGGTGGAGCTGGCTTGATTAATATGTGCTCTGACCACAGACTCACACTCATTTTGCTTTGAAATTAGCTCTATATATTTAGCATCAATCTCCTGCAAATCTATTGAGCAGGCCGCTAATTAAAAATTCATTTTTCCCAACCCCTCGCCGATGCTTGTTGTATTTACCTTTCTCCGCACGCAGCTCTCACTTAATTATGTATGTCAAATTTAATTGGCTTGTCAGTCCAGGCAAATAGCAAATGGCACTGCCTGAAACGCCGACAGACACGCTATAAATACATTACAGTCCCCCGAAAAAAACCGAGGCATGGGGCAGTGAGAGGCGAGAATATAATAGAAGCGCACACCTGGTGTATACGTAATTTGTGTGTGTGCGCGCCTGTATTATAATCATTGCTCTGGCGCACAGGCGAATATCATTTCATGCTAAATAAATATTTGCATTTAAACCTCATTTCCTGCTGGCTGGCGTATGGCTATATCTAAAATTTAAGGCCAGGGAGCGAGCGAGAGCAGGTCTCCAAATCTCTGACATTGTCACATGTCAGGGACTGTGCTGTGTGTGAGCTCTGCCTTAAGACACATCCGCAGATAAACCCAACCCACCACCACTGCCACTGCCACCCAGAGTGACATTACGCATACGCCGCATATGCTGGATGCAGAATGCTGCCATTTCCATGAGCCCAATAAACCCGAGCAAGTGGAATGAGCGACTGCAACTCCAACTCCATCTGCGACTGCGACTGCCTGTTAATAGTAATTTCTGTCATATTTGCCAGAGCAACTTGCAGTCACGACGCCCGATAAAATGTCAACTTGACTTGACGTTGCCTGTGATGCGGTAACCTAGATTTCGCCAAGGCACTAGCATCAACACCGAGTACGTGGAAGATTGCCAGGCACTTCCCAATCCCAATCACAATCCCGCATCGCACAGCCCAGCCCAGCCCAGCCGCCCACTTTTGTACTTTGAGCAACCGCAACAGACACGCAGAGAATACCAAATCTGTGAAGCTCCGGGCTTTTGGTTTGTTCATATATCGCAGGGAATAATCTAATTTGGTCTATGAACCTAGGCATCGGGCTTTAAAAACAATTTTAAATATCGAAGAAATCGATTTAAGCTTATGGGCTTATCGAAAACAATGATGAAATCCTAAAATATTGAAACATATTGAGCTTGAAACTACCAAAGCTCAAGGAAAATAAGAAATAAATTTTAAGAACTATTAATTATTAACTAATATAATTATTTACTTTCTAAAATAGGCTTAAGCTATACATATTTATCGATAAATCCATAAGTAATCATGTAGAAAATAAATATATAATCTCAAAAAGTTCGTTTAACATTTTTTTGGAGTTGCTAACAGTCTCAATATATTTTTTTTTGAGATATTTAGATTTTAAAAGTTATCTATTTTAATTATTAATTCATTAAAATTTGTTTTTTATATATTCCATAGCTCTCTTATTCTCTCAGTGTTCGGTTTCATTGTCAGCTTTTTGGGTTGCTCTTTTAAGTTTAATGGCTGCTGGGTTGAAGGATTTTTAGTTGCATCCTGCGGCTGCCGCTCTCTCTCTCGGCTTTATCTGTGTTAATTAATGCGTGCAGCTACATGTCGGGATTAGGCCAAGATGTGCCTGGGCCAGAAGCCATCAGCTGGCCAATTATGTTGGCAAACAAACAAGGCAAGCAGGCATTAGACTTGTCACTCGGCCCCAACTCATCTCGGTCCCTTTCCTATTGACGCCCTTACAATGATGTTTGTGTGAGGCTCACAGGGGATTACAAACGAAATTGACCAAAAACATAACAAGCTAACAAGATGCCTGTTTGCCCGTCTAAAGAGCTCCGCCGCAGCACGGACAATGCCTTGGCGAGGAGCAACAACAGTTTATAAAATCATGTGACAAATGAGGGTTGCTTAGCCTAGTTAGTTGTTGTCCTGCGTCGGTGTCGGTGTCCTTCCGCCGCCGGGCTCTCTCCTATTTATCTGTCTACTCCATCTGTCATTTGTCCAGGACCGCCTGTTCTTTATGACTTATGTCTCAGTGTGCCAAATGGCTGTGCCAATTATTTGGCATTTTCTGGCGTTAAGGGGGATAACAACCTAAGGGTGTCGAGAGTTTAAAGTTTTGTTAAGAAAATTATTCGTAAAAGGCTTTAAATCCGAAGAAAATAAGTTAAAACATCTTCTTATTTATCGTTGAGGTAGATTTTATACCATTTGTTCCTATTTTAGTGGAATTTTGAATTAATTTCAACTATAATTATCCCTACCTAGGAATTTAATAAATCTCTCTCGCTTAGGGGAAGAATTTGTCAACTTGTTTGTTGTTTGTAGAGATTTGTATCAGTGTTGACTAATGAATTGCTTGGCAAATGTCTGTGGGCCCAAGATTTCGGTTCGAAATGTATTGATTTTCACAGATAGCCCTAATGCCTATTTAGACTGCTTGTTAGAAGGCATACATACACCTCATACACCTCATACACCTCCCTGAAATTCCACACCTAAGGGCATATCTCTCAATCTCTGCCTCTGCCTCTCCATCGTCCCTGCACAATTTCTAAATGTTTTTTTCCTGTTGCCTGTTTCCTGTTGCCTGAAATGGAATGTATGTTGGGTTTTTGGCTTACTTTCGGGCTACATTCATTATAATGGCTTATTGTAGCATGAAAAGTGTGTCAGTCATGTTAGGCTGCAGTGGCAGGAATAGGAAGAACGAAGGACGAAGGACGAAGCCCAATGATTGTGGACTGAATGCATTGTCCTTTGTTTGCACTGCACTAAGCAAACACAAAAGCCAGACATTACCCACGCTAGCAGGAGCAGGAGCAGAAGCACATCCTTCACACACACAGACACACATATACAAGGACTCTCGCCAAACGACACACAAATTGATGAGCATCGCGTGTGCCGAGCCTTTTGTTATTCCAGCGCTTCTTCCTTTCTTTTATACTTGCCACAGTTTTTGATTGATTTCTTGCGGCAAGTCAGCGACATTGCCGCCGCTGTCACTCCACAAGTCACTCAGGCACTGCCACCACTGACACAATTCCTGTGTCTTGTGGCTCGTAAAGCGGCCACGGAAAATAAGCAAAAGTCATAAAAACAAACCGAAATGGAACGCGCCACGTACGGCAGGCACTTGAAATCCCCTGGAAACACGCTCGCACATTTAACTGGAAATTTGTGTTGTCGTCAACACATTTGTTGCATTAAAATAATTGAACAAAATTGTAAAACAAATACGGAATGCGAATGAACGGAACGAACGTATACAATCATCAAAATGCCAGGGAAAAAGCACAAAACACACACAAAGATTTGAAATTGGAATGGAATTGGAGAATTGGGCATTTCTGCCAATTTTGATGCTGCTGCGGTGAAGTAAATAGAAATAAAATACGACAGGAATTCGTTTCAAGGGAATTAAGTTGAAGATGGGCTTCCCACAGAGCTCGTCAATAAATATTTAAATAAAATAGGAAAGTGTCTGATTTCATTTAAAGAATTCATTTTAGGACTTTTATTATGATTTTTTATGTAGTTTGAAATTCAAGTTAACTGCCAACTATACTTATTAGATTGTATTTATTTTATTTAATATAACGTTTTTATGATTTTCGGAGGCAGAAGTGTGCGTGGCCCAATTTAAAAGCAAACTTTATCTGCGTGCAACGGACTAGAATGCTGTCCCCAAATTTTGGGGTTCTAGATCTTATAGTCTCTGAGACTTATCTCCCCCGGAATAAGCTCCACCTGGGAATTATGTCTCCCGGGGAATTATGTTTCCCGGGGAATTATGTTTTCCGGGGAATAATGTTTCCCGGGGAACTATGTATATAAATATAAATTCCATCAGTGATTTTATAATAATTAATATATCAAAACACACTCTTTGAAAAATGTAGTTATAAACAACTGAGAAAAAGGGAAAAAGCTGAAAACGAAAGCTGCTCTCTTCCACCATTCAATCCACTCTGGAGGGCTGTTTGTGTGTGCATAGAAAAGTCAATTAATTAACCCAAAGGGAAAACGCATATCAATGCGCATTGCAACCAAACACACACAGAAATGTTGGTTTAGCCAATCGATAAAAAAAAGGGCAAACACTCCAGACATAGCTGATCCCACTTGATCCGACCCTTTTGCACTTTTCCCTGGCACTGGCACTGCGACAAAGTGAAAATTAATTAGCAGTTGAACCCTCGGACAAATCGAAAACAAGCTAAAGCCAAAGCGTTGCAACTTCAGCAGGGCCAATCAATAAGTCAAACGCTAAGCTTTCGCCATTAAATATGCAATTAGGAAAAATGGAAACGTATCATGGCTGAAGCTGAACTTTAATTAGCAACTTTATTTAATTAATAAATATATTTACAGCAAGACGTGCATTCGTACTCTCGTGTCCGTATAAAACAATTTGGGTATTGTTCCAGCTTAAAATGCAATTGCAATTAAAGTGCAAAGTTCAACAAAATTCTCGTGCATTATGCACGACCACAAACGAGCAAATAACGCTCCCTTAGCGAGAGAGAGTGTGTGTGTTTACAGTGTGTGTGCAGTGTGTGTTATGTGTTTGTTGTGTTCGCTGTGCTCTGCGCATTGCCGCGCATAAATAAACAACGCAAATTTGCAAATATAATGCACATGAAATTTACAAAATGGCCGCAGAGGCGGGGGATTTACGTGTCAGAGGGAGGGAGAGTGGGTGGCAAAAAGTTTTGGCCGCTCCAACAAGTTTACACAACAAAATGGCGGCACCCTTACACACACACACACACACACACACACCCGCGAGTGCAGTGCAAACAGCAACTAAAAAATATATAAAATAACAACGTTTTTTATTCCGTTTTGTCGGCAAACGCAATGTTTATTGAGCTTACAAACTTTTCCCACACAAGCCCCTTGAATCCCCCATTTAATCTTAAGGTAAAGCGGTCATGGAGATTGTGTGTTTGTTTGGCCAGAAATTGACTTTGTTAGAGATCTGAGATAATGTTTTCTGATCTCTGTTCGTTAAATATGAGTTGTAATAAAAGATTAGGGCATTTAAGAAATATTTGAGGCTAATTCAGCTTTGACTAGCTCTACTTTAAAGGGAATTGTGTTATTTATTAATACCTTTAGTATTTACCTTTACAAATGCGATATTTTGTATCTAAAACTTGTCATACCATTTAAAATGAGTTTAAATAAGTTAAATGAGTTTTAAAATTTAGTTTCTTAGATTATGTGATGGCTATTAGGCACTCTAAATAAAATACAAATTAATGTAAAATTAATACAGGTACAGGATTATGTTATATGACCATTTCCAGACTTTTTGGGAAGAAATAATGTAAGAATTAATATATAAAAAATAATAAACACCCAAAGGTAGTCAATAAATTGATTTTAACGAAAAAAATTTAAGAAAATAATTTAATTTAAAATTGTATAACTTGGAATAAGAATATAAACATGGGCTTTAATTAATAAAAGATAAACAACCGGCATTAATGATATAAGAAAGCGAAAATATTAAAGCTATAATTATTTAAATAAATGTAGGATTGGTATTAATGGGAAAGTATCCCTGATACCGATCTAACCTAAGATCTAGTATATTTTAATATTAAGGTAGTTTAGGGTTTGGCATAAATAGGAAAAGAAGAGGCGGTCACACTTGACAAAAAGAGAAGACAGAGTATAGTTGAAGTGGTGAAAAGACAAAGAGACAATTAGAGAAGGAAACGTGTTTAATATATAAGTTATGCAAAGTTGAATAATTACATTTGTAGCTATCTCAAAAAAGATAAATCAAACCCACATAAATAATGTGAATAAGATTTACAAATTTTGTAATTCCTTTATTAACAATTAAGGACAATTAAGGATATATTTGCTACAAATTAGGCCCTAACACTTAGCATTTCTTTAAGTGCAAAGCACAGATCCTTAAGTCATGTGTATTTGCACATTGTCAGCGCTAGGTGGCGCCCTCAGCAATGACAATAACAACACAGCAAAGGCAACAATGCAGCAGCAGCAGCCGCGGCTGCAGCAGCGAGAAAAGAATCCGGTTTGGTCTGTTTGTTTATTAGTGGAATTTTTAATCAAAGTTGCGAAAGTTGAAGGCAGACATTTTACCTGAAGTTGCTGCTGCTTTCCCTGCTTTCCCCCCGTAATCAGGCGCCCGCTTGGCTTTACCTTTTGCCTTCTGACTTGCACCTTTCCCCACACACACCGTCCTCCCGCAATGTTTATGTAATTCCTTTGGCAGTTTTGTTGGCTAAACTCTTGAAACTTTGCTGCCATGTAAACTGTCAGCGTCTGTACACATACGGCAAGGAAAGGCACTCAGACACACACATGAGCAGCAGCGCCAGGACGCTTATCGCACTAAAGTCTAAACTTTTGTTTACACGTTGCGCCCTCGAGACACGCACAAATAAAACAAAAACAAAAAAAACCTGGATAAGAAAACAAAAATTAAAAAAAATAGCAAAGGCACCGAAGTCAAGCAGCTTTGTTTACCTAGGAAAATTTGCCTTAAGCTTCATGCTTTTCATATTTTCCTTAAATATATTTTTGGGCGATTTTCTAGATATTTTCGGCTTTTTATTCAAATTTTATTCAGCTGCTTGATCGCCTTGCAAAGTCTTGTCAGAATTTCTTGTTTCTCAATCAAAATAATAATGTTATTTGTTTGCTTTAAATATTTCTCAGGATTGCATGGATTTTCCCAGAAGATGTGCCATGAAATATTAAAAATATTTCATCTATGATTTTCTCGAAAATATATTCAAGCTTGATCGCCTTTAAATTGAAGCCTCGGTGGAGCTGCAATCAAAATATCTCGTTGCTTTGCATATTTATCAATGCATCGAAGTGAATGAAATATTACGCATACGACCGGTAGTGCCAGCGAAATGAAAAAGAGGGTGTGGGTGGGTGAAAAAACTCCTTCGCATTCGTGACTTACTTGTGCAATATTTTTGCTTGCAATATTTACGTTTTTAACATATTTATGCACTCTCTCTGCCGCCAGACAGCTGCAATTTCTGACTTTGTTGTTATTTACTAGACCGAACAGCCATTGGCAATGCAAACAGAATGCTAGACATGCCAAAGGACTATACAGGTCGACACAAGCAGTTACCTTCCCAAAAACCCCATTTGATTTGTTTTTTTCTCCTCTCTTTTTTGTGGCAAAAACATTTACAACTGTGTTAAGCTGGCAAATAGAAATAGTTGCCATAGTTTATAAACTATGCTATAAGGCAAATGCTTGACCAGAAGCTGAAGCTCAGGCTGAGGCCGCACAAAAGTTGCGCCAATAGCAAGAAATAAATATAAATACGAAACGAAACAGGGGCAGTAACAGCAACAAAAACAGAGAGTGGCCACAAGCTGCATGGACCACCGAAGTACACACAAAATAACACAGCAGCAGCAGCAGAATTCAATTTCCAATAACGAAAAAATAAAAGAGAAATAACATCAACAATATGGTAGGCAAAAACCACAAAAGCGGGCGAGGGGAAATGGAAAAGCGGAAAAATATAGAATGGGTTATGGTTAGACTCCCTCGCCCCAGAGATGCTCTGTAATAATAATTTATCAACGAGTTTATTGAATTTTAAATATAATAACAAGTCCCAGGCTCTTCTATAAATATTACTTAACCAATCTGGAGCTCATTCTGGCTTTTCCCCTCGAAACCCAAGGCCCTGAAACCTCACTTCATCAGCCGGAGAAAGGCTGGCTGGCAGGAAGCTTATCTAAGCCTTCAGCCACATCTTGGCCCAAACACAAAGGCCAGCCTAGGCACAACATATGCCACACACACCTCCAAGTAGGTCACCACCACCATCACCGGCACACCTCTCGGGCATTGTTGTGTGTGCAAGATTCGTTAGATTTTATTTTTCCTGAGTCTCTATGTGTGCGCAGCTTGTTGAAATATTTCTGTAACAAGCTAGAGAACAGAAAATCCCGGCCAAAAGGCAAACAGCAGCCGGAAATTCCCAGCAACAAACAACGAATAAAAGTTTTTAAAAAACCCGAAAGCAAAACCGAAAGCAAATATGTTGCGGCAATTAATTTTAATTAATTTTATGTTTTTGCCACACACCAACGAGGAAAACGGAAAATGAAATCCCTTCATCGATTTCTTGGCTCCACAAGAATTTATTATAAGGATTGTTAATTTTGCTGGGGAAAAGGACTGAAAGGACTTCTTAAGTAACCGCAAACTGTGGACTTACGAAGCCTTAAAAGTGAAAAGGAAAGTGGAAAAGAAAGTAGAGTGGGGCCATTAGCCCTGAAAAAAGGGGCCGGCTGGATATCGATGTCGTTTCCGGCTAATGTGGGGCGACTGAAACTGAATTGAAGCCTCACTTAGGCATCGTTTAGCGATAAAGGCGACATTGTGGCCAAAGGGCGAGGCCATAACTTTAAACTGTAACGGGCCAACTGTAAATTGTGCGAGACTCGGTGGGCAAAAACCAGCCAGATTCCGAAACATATTCTTTGTTTTTTGCTGGAACTGCCGCTGCAGCCAAGAGTGAAAAATCGTTAACCTAATTTTCCTGCTTTTCCCAGCTTCTGGATCCTTTGTTCTCCTGCTCCTCCGTCGCCTTGTGTTGTTGTTTTCCCTCAAAGCTCTCTTGCCGCCTCCATAAATTTCCTTTATCTTTATGACTTGTTTTGCTAGCTCCGACCTCCAACCTCCCTCCCTTGGCATTGCTCGATTCCAGTTTTTGTTATATGTATATATTTCGGATTTTGGTTTGGCCTCAGAGTCAGTCGCGAGTGTTAAATAAAGCGTGTTAGGCTGTACAAAAAAACAAAAATTTCGGGAGCCAAAAACAAAAGACTGAACACTGAAATTAGCAATGGCAAATGTTTTGGGGGTTTTGTCTTTTTCAAGTTTGCTTTTTGTTAGATTTTTCGGGCATGTTTTTGTTTAATTTTTATGACACCACATTGGGGCGGCGTATTTAAAGTTGGAAAAAAATGACACAACTTTCAAACAAAAGACTTTTTGGGGGCGACAATTTGTTTTTATGGCGACCCCAATCCTGGCGCTAGATAACAGAAGTTTATTTAGTTGATGTGGAAAAATCTCAGTTGGTTGGAAAAGTGCTGAACATTTTCTTTAAAAATAATAGAATAAAAAAAGGATTTCATTCCATTATACGACTTGTGTGTTTTGAATTTGGATATATAATAAACTTAGTGGTTTGAGAAATAACTGTCTTGCCTTTTTTAATTTTCGAGAAAAAAATAATATATTTTAGGCATTTAAATATATGTTCCTTATAGGCTTATATTTTTTAATATAGAAAGCATTCAGGAAACAGTTTTTAACTCTTACAAAATTATTTATGCTGCAATTCCTAGTATCTTGTACTCAATTTTTTTGTAATTAAAAATATATAGCTTAAGAACGTCTTAAAGGTTAAGTTTAATGTCATTAATTATCAAGTTCCTGATCTCGAAACTCCCAAATGGGGTTTAAACTGCTGCAGAAACTCCCAGAGCCGAGGAAACAGCCTTTAGCAAGTCGCATTGCAAATTATGGAAACTCCGGCCACCAGTGGTTGGCAGTGCATATGCCGCCTATGGTCGGACATGTAAAACTCATTTGGCCGAATTGGGTTAATTGCATGAGCAGCTACTAACGGCACTTAATAAGCCCTGAGTGACGCGCATATATGTGCGAATATGTGCGAATGCAGTGCGAATGCAGTGCAGCTGGTGGCACACAGCAAATGCAATTATGCCGCGGCCGGATAATGCATTTTTTTCAATCGAATTTTAACGACATTACCAACCGAGCAACCGACCAACCCACCGACCAATCTGTAAGGGAATCGCTCAAAAGCTGATTAACATTTATATACTTATAGCGGAGCGATTGGTTAACCGGCACGTTGCCCGGTTGAAAAATCAATTATGAATCGTCGCAGGGAGCCATCAATGTGAAAACCATAAGCTGCTGGCGGCCAATGCGGCGTATGAGTGATGCAATTCAAGGGAAAATCTCTATTAAATATTGAACGGCGGTTGTGTGGGTGCAGTGGAAATTTAATTAGCATCTCGGCCAGCGCTAATTGGCAGCCCAAGGGGCTGCGAAAGTCGTCGTAATCTTGGCCCGAAAAGTAATCAAATTTATGCCCAACCATTGGCAGGACGCCAATAAAAACGGAAACGTAAGGCGGCCCCATAAACAAAGCCATAACAAAAGGCAAGAAAGTGCCAAAGCAATATGCAAATGAATAAAACGCGTCGTCGTCTGTCAAATGGCCAACAGCTGGCAGCCCAGTTTTCCTTCCAATAAACAAGCCAACAAATGGTAGCGGGAAATGGTCATGAATACGCGCCGCGGCGCGCAAAAAAATATTCCTTTAGCTTTGAAGAGAATTTTCAATTAAATACGCCAGAAAAGGAGTCAAAGCCGAAGAGGAAAATTAGGAATTAATTAAGACAACAGCCAGGCAAAGGCGCAGTGCGCAGGCAGCCAGGGTATAATTTCAAGCGGAAACCCGCCAAACAAACACAACTAACCAGCGCCTTGGGTCAGGACCAACAGGAAGCTGGGTGAAAATGGGAAATGGGATGGTGCACTCACAGAAAATATTAAAGAATATTTTAAGAAGCTCTCAAAGCTGGCCCTTTAATGAAGAAAAAATATTATAAAGCCCTTAAGTTTAACTATATTATTTGTAGCCTTTATAAATCAACTACTTCTTTCTTCAAATAAAAGAAATATGTAAAATTATGTTATTTTTTTATTATTTTTATGCTACCTATAATTTTTTCTCCTTGTCTAGACTTTGTCCTATTATTTATTTCAAGTGTGGGAAGCCCCGAGATGGCGGCTGGAAATTTATTTGTGCGTTGATTGCGCGCAAATGATGATCATTTAATTAAGCACGCAACGGCGGGCAGAAGAGCACAACTAGCCGAGGGCGGGGACGAAGCTAGGGGAAGCTAGGCGGCCGGAAAAACCAAAGGGACCAGGGGGGAGCAGGAAACCAGGGGCTAGGAGACCCCCGCTGAGCCAGCCGGATGTGGCTGGCCAGTTCAATCTGTTTGTGTTTTGCATTTCCCTGCCATTTTATGGCCTACTCCTCTCCTGCGTTATTATTAAATTCTTTTTGCGGCCGCCGCCCTGGACTTCTTCCACTTTGATTGGTTTACTTAACGGCCTGTTGTTGAGATTTTCCCGGCCTCCTGCCAAGAGACCTTTTTTTTATTTTTCATACTTTTTCATTGGACGTTGATTTGAAATTTAAATTGTGCGGTTACTTCACAGTTCTAAGACTGTAATCCCCACGCTGGAGTGTGGAGAATTTATGGGGAATCACGGGTGCTTCGGGGACATCTTTGTATTTATTTTTAATTAAAAACCATTTGTGTGCAAATTATTTGAGTTTCGCCTAATTACAGAAGATGGAAATCTTTGTTAGCTGTAAAGTTTTGGATTCACTTGAAAGTGGAATTGATTGCCCATGTTCTGGGGAATTTAATGAATGTTTAATAAAGCTTTTTGTTGACTCTAAATAAATAAATCGAAGCCAACTAGATACGGAAAATTCTCATTAAATTGCCAATTTATTCCAGTTTTCTGCACAAATATTTTTCGCTTTTCGGATTTTTGCTTCCTTGCTTCAAAACTTATTTGCACGCATATTTCATTTATTAAAACATTTACCAAACTCGAAAAAACTAAAAGGGATACTTTCCCCTTTTCCAGCCCCTTTTCCAGCCCCTTTTCTGGCCCCTTTTCAACCCCTTTGACCTTATATCACTAACGGAGTGGTAACTAGTTTTTTCTGCTTCCCATTTTGCCGGTGCTATCAACTAAAGCGCGCTCCTGGGATTTTGCCAATACCGCATTTTGTAGCCATATATAACCTGGGGCGAGTTCCACTTCTAGTTCTTGGACCACCCAACCGCCCATCCACCCAACCACCCATCCACATTCACACACCCCTTCTACCACCCTCTGCCACCTTCCATCTGATCCATTTCCTAGACAACGCTGCGGCAATTTGTGCGCAAACACAGATACAGACACACAGCAGTTATTGGAGAGACATTAATACCAAATGAAAATTGAAATTATGTCTATACACTCGACAAACTTTTATGGCCGAACAGAGGCGGATAGAGGAAAGTTAAGCGTGCGATAGAGACCAGCAATTGCTTTGGGGTTTATGCGAGGCAGAGTGATTGGGAATAATTTCAGGAAAATAAATTATTATATGCTAACAGTTCATGAATTTAAGAAAGATTTCATTTTCTTGCTAAGAACTCATATCTCTGTTAGTGAGTGATAAGTTTGATTGACCAGTGTGACCCTGTTTATATTGGTTTCATATTTAGAGACCTCAAAATTGACAAATACTTTTTTTAATAGAAAATTCATAATATTCATTAAGAAATTTAAAAGGGTATGTTTTGATATTAAAATCCTGTTTAATTTAACTAATATTGTTATAGAAAAAAAGGTTTACGAATAAGAGAACTCTTATGCATAATTCTTTTTAACCAATTATATAATTATTATTATTATTAATTAGTTGATACAAAGCTACAACAAATACTAATTCGTGTGCTCTTTTTACATTACTCTGCACTTAGTGTGTGACCAGTGTGACCCTATCTATGTCTGAGTGTTGAGTTTCATGGTCATATTTTCTTTAAAGAATTATACTAAATTTAAAAATGATTAAACGATTTGTAAATATAAAGGTAAACCAAATAATATTTTATTTCATCATCATTCTTATTAAATGCTCTTCTTTAAAATATACCGAATTTAATGAATGACCAGTGTGACCCTACCTATGTAAGAGTGTGACACTTTATGGTATTATTCTTTCAAAAGCAGCAAATTCATGAAGTACAAACCCCGCATAAACGCAGGATATGCCTGAATTTGTGCGTTTTGTGTCTGTCTGGATCGACGCGCACAAACAGTTATTTCTGTTCCTGGAGGGCGTGTACACACCAGCACACACACTGGCTAGCCACCCCGCAAGCACATACACCCAACCCGGCCACCCATGCCACCCACACATAATCAATGATAATCCGCTGGCGTATTATAACCGCATTAACAGTTAGGCACGTTCGATACAATTCGTTACGTTCCGATAGATTTTCATGCTCATTTCAGATAGCAGCCGAAATATAATTGTATACAATTTGCGTTGCATGCCTCGTTCTGCGGGGGCAGAAAATCAATTGCAGCCGGTTTTGGTGTCTGTGTCGATGTCTGTGTTTTTTTGGGGATTTACTAGTGAATCTGGAACCCCCAGCCCATCCGCAGGGCATTGGGAATCGACAAACCGTAAACCATGAAATCTTCATTATTTTCGGCCACAAATATGCGTGCGCGGTTGGTAAAACTTGCACAAAGTGACAACCAGAGAGTCAGAGGATGGCCAGAATTATCGACAGAGATTGTGGTCCTGTGACCACACAAAATCAATCAAAAAAGCGAATGAAAGATCATTATGGAAGAGCGCCGACAGCCGCAAGATAAATGACATTTTAAAAGTCTGACAGCCCCGACGCAGCTGTGATCGAGTTTCCAATCAAAAAACGGAAGCCGAACAATTGATTAATATTAAATTGAGCTTGAAAAATATTCACCATCAATTGTTTGCACCGAAGTTGAACTGTGATTGAATGTGCGATTTTATAATTAAAGACACTGGCGAGGAGTAAAAACGTGAGAGATTTATGATATTTTGAGTAGAGCATTCATTTTAAAACGCGATATGAATTTTTATTAAATAAAACCAATCAAAAGGATAAAAATTAAATAAAGAAGGACATCAAAGAATTCTATTCCTGCTGACCAAAATACTAAAACCAATTAAAGGAAACTTCCAAATTAAGAACTTGAGCGTTTATTAAATAAAACCAAACAAAAGGATAGAAATTAAATAGACAAGGGCATTAACGAAATCTATATTTGCTGACGGAAATACTGAAACCATTAAGAAAACTTCCAACTTGAGATGTCAATAAGTTCAACTTGTTATCTTAATCAAAACCCAATGACTTGTTGAATCACCAATCAATGTTCTTCTCTAAATTGAACAAACTAATAACATAAGTCAAATTTTCGGGGAAAGTCAGTCCCTGCGGGGCTTCGCCCCCGGGAAAAAATGGCAACTATTTCCGCTGAAATTTGATTTTGTCGTTGTTCCGGCGGCGGGGAAACTGCATTAGTGCATAAATCCATGTCAAGTCGACGTCAAATTCAATTAGCTGACATAATTCTATTTCGGGGCGCTGACAGATGGCAAACGGCAAAATGTTGGCCCAAAAAAGGGGTTTTCCCCCTTGGCGCCGGGGCGGAAGTTGTCAACATGGAAAATGGGGACGACTGGGCTATATAGGAGATAGCTTACACACAGAGTAAGGTCATAAATTTTGAAAATGGCAGCGGCACGTGGAAATTAAGTGATGAATACTTTAGGGCGCATAAACTTGCTGCCGCAAAGTGCGAGTGCCAGAAAGAGAAGGGCAGCGCAGGCAATATATACACATATATTACATATATAGAAGGGGAGCTAAGTCGATTTAGGTCGCTATGCCTGGCCATATAAAATGTAAAATTGCTGGAGCGCAACGCATCCGCACTTGGCCCGCCACAACCCATGCAACACTCCCCCAGAAATATTGAAAAATATGGCAAGCGCTGAAAATTTTGCAAAATATTTTCCGCACACACTTACAAACACCCACAAGCACCCACATACACACCATTTTGTAGCGTATATCACAGTGATGCTTCGCTGCGTGGCCAACGCGGCGTAAGCCTTTCGGGCACTATTAACCCAACCACGCCAGGACTCCGGGGCCCTCGGTCTCCGGTTCACTTGCCCCCGACTCCCCTGCGGAAAGATGCGCTAATCCAATTATTGTCAACTCAGTGACGGGAGCAACCAGAGTTGCCAACGCCAACGGCAACGGATGCAACCCTAATGGCGTTAAAAATAAACAGGAGTGGCAACCCCATCTCGAAGTCTCAAAGTTCTTACCTGCAAAGAGAGCAAACAGAACAGAAATGAATTAGTTATAAATCTGCACAAGGAGAAAATCAGGTAATATTAAGGAACTTTATAATAAAGAAAGGTTTTTTGTGATATGAAAGATATAAAAGCTATACATTTTTAAATAAATTCCTAAGAAACAAACCTTTTCTTTCGTATTTTGTTTATATTTTATATTATTTTCTAGACTTCCGATAGATTTCTCTCTCTGCACAGCACAAAAGCTGATTATAACTTTCAGCATTCCGGGACGACAACGCTTATCGATATCTTTCAGCATAACTCTTTGCATAACCTACATCAAAGTGGAGAGGCGGCATTATCCATTAAGCAGCGGGCGGGGGCGGTCTCATTAAAAATTCACAAGTCAGATAAGTAAGGTGCCCTAAGCTCGAATCAAAGTCAACTGTGAGTTGGCTTTAAATTTTTAAAACAAATAACAATATTTGCCACATGGCCCGAAGGCGGCATCCAAAATGCCAAGGCAAACAAGGCGAAAAAATGTTGGGGCTCTGCAAATTATCTGGGGAGCATCAGGAGGTTTTCCCTTTCCCCCTAACTCTCCCTCTTTCTTTTGCCAGTGTTGCGTTGATTGTGAAATCGATAAAGTAAATCGGTGAAGCGATAACATAATAAATTCTGCGTTTCACGCTCAACTACACCGCGCTGATACTGTTGTTATAAAGAAGGTGCTGCTGATATTTATATACCTATCACAGTTCCACGAAAGAGGGACCGGGCCCGGGCCCCCCATAAATTTTTATGATCTCCAATTGTGGAGCAAGGTGGAGTGTAGGCGATGCAACAATCAATTCAACTCCTTATTTTATTTGTTTGTTTGTTTTCATGTTGTGCACATAATTCAATGGAGCCCACACACACAGCACACAACACATGCCATCGATAACAATAAGAGCAACCCTTTTTAGGCCCTTTTTTTTTGAGTCAGCACTCGGCATTGTTGTTTTGTGTGTGTCTAACCCTCGAGGAACTTCCGCACTCAAAAGTTGGCCACAAATAAAAGGAACCGGCAAAAAAGGTTGAAAAAAGCCAAATGGCATATGATGCCCGTGGATTGTGTGTGCGATGGATGTAAGTGGTTCACATATCAGTGATGGCATCCTGCAACCTGTGAATGTGCTGCTGATTCGATGAATCGATTAGCCTTTCCATTCAGAAATCAAATTTAAGGTCTCAATGGGGATTTTTGAAGAGTAAAGAAGTACTACATGAAGGAATTTGTAAGGTTTCTTACTAACTTACATTTTTTGATAGCTTACTTTACTTTACTTAAATAATTGTTGATTGTGTTTAATTGCTAATCGATAAATAGGGTTTTTCCTATAATTCAAATTTTTAAAATCACTTCAACGCTCTGTGTCACATCTCTGATTGTATTTTCCTTCAAGGATATACCCATTGCCCACCGGAAACCACTTTTCAATTCTCAATTCCCTTTGGGCACAACTGTACTGCCTTTCATATTTGCTGATTTGACATTTATTCCGCCGGCTCGGTTAGAGCCAGCCGCCAACCTTTGCGCATCGGTTGCCTTGAAAAAATTATGAGTGGCATTAAAATTTGATGACTATGTGCCGGCTCCCAAAGGGCAAGTCAGCCCTCTGGCATTAGTTGAGCTTTCATTTTGCGTTGTGAGTATGCAAGGATTTCCCAGGCATTCAATTGTCGGTAACAAATCAAGTGGGGTCATCGACCCCCATCAATGCCAACTAAGACATAAAATACAGCCACCAAAATAAAGGCAAATGGACTATTGCTTGTCTCAAATAACTCTTCGGTTTGAATACTTCATAGGTTTAATTTTTTCTGAAGAAAAAGTCGCAAAGGAAATGAGGTTTTAATGATAAAAAATAAAGAAGAAAAAAACAAGTAGAAAGGTTGGGTGCATTTACAGTGAGAAAAAATAATTTAAAATATATTTTAAAATCGCTTTTTGAAATTATTTGTGAATTTTTCGGACTTTAAAGTGGTTTTTCTTTTTTTTAAGACTTTTATAAACTAATTCCTTCAAAGTAAATATAACATTTTTCATTTAAAACCATATATTTTCAGTCTGTGAAAATTTCTCCTTACCTCAAATATTATTTCAGCTTTCCTTTTCTTTATTTTTTCCTAGGGCCAGTCTGCTCACTTAATTGCTGTCTAGAAACGAACCGAAATGGTGCCATCCCTGCATCAGTTCCCTTCCGAGTTTCATAAACAGCCGGGACATATTTCAAATGTCAAGAGGGAAGGGGAACAGGGACCCTGGTCCTCCGAAGGATATGCGAAGGACAGTCCGGCTGGCAGCTTAAGTGAAAGTGTTCATTTTCCGCTCGCTTTTGCTGCAGCGGACAAGTGCCACATAAATTTATATTTAAAGAACAACAACAATAAGGCAAGTTTATTACACATTCAGTGGGGTTAACCTCCGGTTAAGTCGCTGCGACGCTACATATACATATATTGTCCCGACGTTAATTGAAAGTTAGTGTGGCGTTTTTATTAACACTTTTGGAGCGTCTGGGCTCGGGCATGTTAATTAAGTTAAATGTTCTCAAAAATTATGCAGCTGGAGGACTTAGTTAAAGGTATTAGGCCAAAGTTACAGGACGGCAACTAACCCAGCTCGCTGGAACTTTACCGCCCAACTTTCTGACCTTAACAATAATTTACACTTACGCAAAAGTTGGCGAAACTCGCCCTCCCTTCGGCCCGGGGAGGGTCTGCCTTCCAATAAGTCGTTGCGGTCGGTTAACGCGACAATAAAAAACACTTTAAAAAATGTGCCCATTGTTGTTGTGCAAGAGGGGAAACTTTTAATAAAAAGCAGTAACATTTTGGGGTTGCTTTGGGGTCGCACGAGGAGAGTGAAAGTGCCCGAAACTTGGGCGTGGAAATTGCAATTTCTTCTAGGTTTTCGGTCGTTCGTCGTTGTTTCTACGTTTTCTTTATTTTTTCCATTTTACAGGCGTGGCGCATTGAGGCATAAATAACAGCAACATTATTCACACCGAAACGGCAACAACAAGCGGGAATAGAGACTAGAGAAAGTGCCCCCCGTTGTATCCTAGGGATTTTCCCGATTTTGTTGTCTTCGGCCACTAAGCAAACTCTGCCGAGAGAAAGCCAGGCCAAGAGCAAGTTTGTCTGCCAGGCAATAGCATCCGAGCAGCCAAATAACCAAACAACCAACAGCAGCCAAAGTTTATATTTGGTTTATTTACGCTTAGCCAAGTTTTTTTTCTTCTTACTTTTATTTTTGTTACTTTTTTTTAAGGGGCGGTTGAGATACGAGGTCGAGGCAGGGGTGGCGAGTACATTTTTTAACGCTTTAGCAAATTTTCTCCGCTTTCAAAGTTGCTTTTCGTGTAGCTTTCTTTGTTTTATTGGGCCAAACTTTTGTCTCACGCTTTTTAAATATGCAAAAGTGAGTTGTTGATCCCCCTAGCTGGCCCCAAAATAAAAGAAAAACAAAATTTAATAGACACAAATCAGGTGTACACATGTTGGCGTTTCCAAGAAATCGGTTTTAGAAGTGTTTTGCGTTTTAGTCTAATTTTGAAGCAAGAAAGAAAAGTCCTGCGTACTCTGAATAATGGAGACAAAATTATAATGAAAATTCTATGGCTGAATAATACATTTTTTTAAATATTTAATATGTTTTTAAAAGTTTAATAAGAAAGAAAAATGATTTCCTTAAGATATTTATATCTAAGAATTTAATAGACTTTATTTTTTTTAATTAAAAATTTCCATCCCACTCTGAGTTATAATTTTCAAGGGATTTATATTCTGCAATTGGCTCTTAGCTCTTAAATTACCCTACGATGGCTTACCTTATTTAACAACAATTCCTCTATTAAAATACAATTTCTCCCCCTTATTTAAACAACCCCAAATCAGCTTCCCCGGATTCTGGAATAGAAATGCCACCCTTACTCAAACTCTAATTAGGTTAAGGTGGAACCGTAGAGGTAGCACGTAATCTTACTCAGAGGCTTATTTTTATTTCAAGAAGCCTTCGGTTAATATTAAATTTTTCTACCAAAAAAAAAAAAGATGAGGGAAAATTGTATTTAATATAATTTGGTTTGGAGGCTTTGAAGTTGTTTGGGTTCACTTCGCCGAGTTGTTTGTTGTTGTTCGGTGTGTGCCGCCGCATTTATAAACACTAGAAGCATTTTGTCGCGACAGATTGCCTGCAGTGCCTTGGCCCCCCGGGGGAAAAGCCCAGGAAAAGCGGGGAAAACCACCTCCTGTTTGCTCAACGCTGTTGACAATTTTCCACGGACTGACACCCTACGGGCGCTCATTTTCCCGCGATTTTCCTCTTTGCCGGCTCATTTCAAATGCATTGCGTGGCGGTTGTTTTTCGCTACGGGCTATCGGTCATCGGTTATCGGCAATCGGTCAGCCCGGTCGTCTTGAGAAAACCCCATTGAGTTTATCTCATTATTCGCCTGATTGCGCATCAAAATTGGATCGTCCATAAAAATAAAAAAAAAGTTATATAATAAACCGCAGCTTTGATCTTTCCCCAGCTAACCTCCCATATATATTTTTCCGCTTCCTCTCTCGTTGGCAAACTTTATTTAGCTGCCATTAAGTTGCGGCAAAACAAAAATATGGCCACTCCCCTGGGTGCAATCCTTATAAATTGCTTCCACTATCCACGGAATGCCCATCTCCGCCACCGCCGCCGCCTGTTAAGTTTCCTTTTTGATGGCTTCGCTTTGTTCCCGTCTCGCACCCATAAAATTGCTTAATTAAATGAGTTTTATGTCCTATTGACAGTCGCTCAAACGGAAAGCGAGAAAATTTATGCGGACTTGTCACGTAGCCGACAATTTGTCTCAATCATAATTTTGCCCAATCTTAACGTTTGTTTTCCTTTCCTTTTCATTTTTCTCAGAATTTCGGGTTCGGTTCGTTTTGTTTTGTCCTCGGTGGCCTTAATTATGGCCTCGGGTTTGTTGTCGATTGCCCAAGGCGTGGAGATGCTATCAAAAGGATAACAATGCACACGTGTTGTCCTGTCAGACAAAATAGATAAATGTCACACATGTCCTGAAGTGAGGAAACCATTTGAATGGGGAAAAATGGGTTGAGAGGGAAAATAACAATTATTAAATGCTCTATTTGGCAGATTTATAGAATAGCATACTTTTAGACATTTTATTTAAATTATATTAAGTCTCTACCTATTTTGTTGTACTTTAGGTTAATAAAGATATGGAAATAATATAAGAAAACCTTTGATAAAATAGAACCTTTTATAAACTAGACGCAGTACAATACTTCACAGGCAAGACACTTGAAATAGAGACTTCCAATCCAAAAAGATTTCTCTTATGCTTATTCTGAATTTCAGCTACGCATTGATGGCTTTCTCATTTAAATACACAATACAAAACAATTTAAATTCAATTTTACTATCTAGCCTCCCACATTTCTCATCGTCATGCCTCTCACATTCCTGGCGTAATGATTTCAAAGTTCATCTCCTGAATTGAAATACCTACTTTCCAGCGTTATAAATCACAGACTGTGCCTGTAATTTGTTTCGCATTCTTCAAGGAGAGACGCCAGGCAGACTTTTGTGGAAATGTGGAAAGCCTCGAAAGAAAACCCAGACAAATAACAACAGGAGTAAAGCACTCACGAGCCCACCGCAAACAAAAATCCCGCCCACCTATGAAAAGGCGCGCCCACAATTCCGAGCACATTACGCAGCCATACATAAAGACAGACAAATAAAGTTTTGTGCGACGCGTTTCCGATTTCGTTGCTTTTTTCTTATTTTGCTGTGGAAAGGGGAAATGGGAGAGGGGGATGGGAGAATTTTCCGGGGCGTGGAAGGGAGCACGCATGTTGTCTGCCGCTTGTCTGGAAAGAGACAACTCTGTTGGAAAAACGGCGGAGGGTTCACCCACCTGGCAAAGATTTATGTCGACCGAAAAGGTGTGTGCGCGTCTTTAAGAGAGAAAATTTACGAGCCAGACGGAAAACCCTTTTTCCCATTCCATGCCTCCCCCCATTTTCCGGCATAATTAGGCTGCCATTAGCAGTTAGCTTCGCCCACAGACATAACTCTCGGCTGGCTGACTGGCTGGCCTGAAAAAGTAACCACAAGACACTTTTTCAAACTCGGCTCTCGGTTCTCTGTGTTTGCACAGACCATAAATTTGTGTTGAAGGGTTTTTGTGATCATATCGGTTACACATTTCCATGCAAATGCATTATTAATGAGCGGATTTCTTTCGGGTCTCGCCTGATTTATGTGCCACAGTTAATTAGGATCTCGATTTGCTGCCCCAGTTCCCGTTGCCTACTTTCCAGCGCCACTCGCTTTGCTCGTTTAAATTTATTTATTATTGATTTTGTGCGCTGAGCGGTGTGAACACAGACGCCACGTCACGCGGAAAAAAATATGGGAGAAAACAAATATAAATCAAATTGCAGTCATTTATGCTGACAAATGCAAAATATGCAAAAACAACAACAATAAAAATAAATAAGCGGCATAAATATTGTGTTTGGCAGGGCAAACTATATGTAAATGAGTAAATGGTCAGCGAATGCGTTTCGCCGGAATATCGCAATTTCCAATTGCAGTTTTTATTACCTTCCTCCGTTGTGACAGGAAAGATGTGAAGTGAAAAAATGCGAAAAGGGTTGATTATAAAGAACCGAAGGTATAAATATACTAGCTTAATAAGGATTCATTAAAGCGCAGAAAGAGGCAAATATATATAGTTGATAGCATGGTCACACTATTTGTAATTTAGCTTGTCTAAAATATTGCATTTATTGCTTTTCAATAATAAATATTAAATAAAATATAATGCATATCATATTATAGTAAGCTATAGTGATAATTTTAAGTTATTTTTCTCTTAAAAAATAAAAGCAACAACGTAGTGTCATAACTCCATAAACCATACAATTTAAAACATATTAACCAAAGAATATTGTGTGTAATTGTGGTTTTTATGCGCTTTATATTTTTAAACAATTTCTGCAAGTGTCAAGTGCACTTGTTAGCTTTTAATATGTATCCAACTTTCAAAAGAGTATGTACTTTAATAAAAACTCTTTATTATTTGACAATTCATTTCCATAACAAAAAAATGCAACTACCCTTTAGTAATATTTTTTTTACAATTTAAGTGCTTAAGCCCTTAAAATGTTTTTCTCAATCAAATTTTAGTGATTATAAACAAACAAAATAGAACTAACATGTTTGCGCAAATTAATTCAATAAATAAATATTTAAAATTGTATTCAATCGATTGGAAACAAATTCAGCCCAATTAGGATTATGCTAATTAGCATTATTTGCCTCTGTTTTTTGTTGCCTGAGGCTAATTCAAATTCAATTAATCTTCCTCGGATTTCCTTACAACGCTTTTGACGCAAATTAAATTTACAATGCGCGCAATAAATACATAAAATAAATTGTGCAATTGATTGGTAATTAGCTCAGGTAAATTATGCCCTTAATTCTGAGTCAGAAAAAATATTGGCGTCATTTTTTTGTATATAATTTCATGGCCCACAAAGCATACGGTGTTAAATTAATATATTTAAAAATCAACGCAAAGTGAAGGTTGGAGGTGAAAGGCAAAATGATAATGCAATTTTAATGCCTGGTGAATAAACAATTAAAATTGGTTTAAGTGCAATTTGTGCGACAGCATTTAATATAGTAAAAATGTAAAAATGTTGTAAAAGTTGAAAATCGGAAAACAGCGCTGGAAACTGGAAATTCTAGAAGCGAGGGAACTAACGGCCGACCCTGACATTATATCAAATTTCATTCATTAATTTCCATTTGCCAATGCCACGCCTGTCTGACTCTGCGGGTTCAGGCTTTTACGATTTCCCTCGACTTTCCCCCTGGCAACACCCTCCTCGGGAAAACTTTCGCTCTCTGTGTAATACAAAACCTGAGCTCGCTTTTCTTGTCTTTGCCCGTGTTCTGTTCTGTTGCGTTGTCTAATCATGTATGAATGAATAATGATATGAATTTGACATAGCACAAAGTGTACAAAAGAAGCAAAGGCGCAGGATCTAAGGCAGCCGCACAGCGAACATAAAGGACATGCAGACGAAATTTATTCATGCAAGTAAATGCGGGAAAAATGGAAAACGGCTGAGCGGGGATCGCTGGCGAGCGGGAATTTTGTTTGCCGTGATTTTAGCCATGTAAAAATGCCACCGCTTCTCATTTTCCCCATCCCGAGGGGAAAATCTCGACTAAAATTGGGGGGAAAGCACAAAAATAAAGGTACGGCGAAGCATTGGTTGCTTTTAATTACAACACTTTAAGCTTTAGCCGGCCCTAAGTAGCTGAAAGTGGCCCAAAAAGTCACTTTAGCTTTGGGAAAAAAATTCAAAGTTCCCCTAAAAAAGAACTGGGAAAGGTAAAATAAGAAAAAGTATTTACATTTATTATTAATGTTCTTAGACTGCAGCTAAGACTTAGCACAGACACAAGGAAATTGCGTTGTCAGCGGCAAGCGTCTCCAAGATATACCGCTCTGCCAGGACTTTGCCATGTTTTGTGTTATGAATCCTTAATGTCTGTGCTACTTCTATAAGGAAAAAACTCCCCAACGACGAAGGGAATTCAATGAGTGAATCCGAAACGCTTTAAGCTGTATGTTTGGAAACACAAACTGTTTAACTAATGGAGTTCAAGGTATCAGTTACTTGAGGAGAATTACTGATTTTTGGATTTAATAGAATATATACTTTTGAGACATGTTTCTAAGCAAACTATTCATTTGGTTAATGGATTTCTGGTGTCAGTTACTTAAGCTTAGCATAACATTATCTGAAAAGCCATTAAATTCATTAGAAATATGATTATTATAGCATGAATTAAACATATTTCCTGCTTTCGTTAGATTTTAATTATTTAAGGCATAATTCGCACTTATCTTGCTCTAATCTTTTCTACTTCTAGATTCTTATCAAATGATAAGCTAAGGAAACTCTCTATTACATGGTTTCTCCATTAGCTTAAGAGACATACAGCCCCCTCTGCGTGGCAGTCCTCCAGGGACATAATCCTCCGCTTGTAGTTGCCATAATATTTTCTGGCTGTACATGCGCCTTATGCTTTCCGCTCCCCCATGAGTGTCTGTAAAAAATTACAAACATTTAAAGTTTGTTATGAGCGTGCACACGAGCACAAGCAGAAAATAAAATAAAATAAGGAAAATCAAAATGCGAGCTAAAAGGTGCAGACACCGGGGAGTTTGTTTCGATGTTTGTCTGTCTGTGGGGATGCATAAAATATGAGCCAGACACGAGGGCTGGGATCATGTTTCGCGTATGAAGCATACATTTATGCGCTGCTTCTCTGCCGCTTCTTTATAATTTATTTAGCCAAAAATAAGGTATTTCATTGGCCGGGGCAAAACAATAAAATGCGAGGCGAGGCGTGAAAGTGCCGGAGGCCACAGTATTTAACACCAACTACACAGCCACGCACGTCTTCCCGCCGGAGTCAAAAACAAATGGGCAGCGGCCAAGGCAGCAGCAGCCGGGATAATTGCCCCAATGGACGTGGCAATTAACGAGCCGTGCGCAGCAAGGATAAGCCAGGACAATGGACAATGGGCCGCAACTTATGCAACACACAAATTGCAAACAGTTCGCCGGGGGGTGACAAAGTGGCTGTCGGGGGGTTCGGTCATAAAGTGGCATTGACACTCGGATCAATACAGCGGGGAGGGGAAGGATATACCCAGCTACCTGGTACTATAGTAGCATACACCCCCCAAACACACACCCCCTGAATTCAATCAACTTTCCTGTTTATTTGTATGGCAATTAATTTTGGCAATCTAACCAGTAAAAGCCATCAACCCAAACAAGTAACCTCTGAACGATAAGCCCTAAATGCAACCACTGTGTTCTGCAAGGGAATAGCCCTTTAACTGTAGCCCCTAAAATAACAATATAATTAAAAATACATACATATAAACAATAATTAGGCATTTTTAATTGTTAAAATAATTTATTTTAATAATTTACTAGACTATTACTCAAGCAAGCCTCACGGAATGCCGCACCGTGATATTGATGGGACACTGTAGAGTCCTGGTTGGTCGGTCTGCATGAGAGAGGTACATAAATCGAAGGGAAAAGTCCGATATAATATACTGGCACAAATATCGCTTTTAATATTACATCGAAAATATCGTAAAGTTTGATAGATCAAAATTTAAAATATCGGACGTTATCGAAATAAAATTCCGCAAACTTTTGTTTAATTCTTTTTCTACATTTTCTTTTCTTTTTTACATTTTCTTTTCATGGTTTTGATATATCAAATACAATGCTTGTAATATTGCTTTATGAACCCATATAGTATCAATACATCGATATTTTTTGACATTCCTAGTGAATATTCTACACCAGGGATGCCCAGAAATTACGAGGGGTTTCGAAATCACTTTAAGATGTGTCTAAAGTAATAATAAATAAAATTTCTAAGCCATCAAATTCTGTGCAAATATTTCATCCTACGATGACCCATTTTGAAGCATAGTTTCAGACACGCTAGTAAAATCTATAGCACCCCTGTAAATTATGTTTTTATATTCCAGTTTAATCTTACTCCAATTAATAGTTAAATATAGTTAGAGAAAGTCTGTCAATTATTTTCTGCCATTTTTAACATATTTTCTAGTCAAACTTCTTTATCATTTTATAGAATTAATATAAACATTTATTAATCCATAAGAAATTTCTGTAAAATTTCTTCGAGTGCCTCGAGGCCGTTCTCGGTGGCTGCCATTTGAAATGCAACTTGCCAGAGTGCAACATTTCATTTTGGCTTGCAAAACGCTCGAGAATTGACTCAACAAAAACCTCGACAAGCAATAAAAATGGCAAAAACATAGACGAACCGAAACGAAACGAAACCAGAGCAGGAACAAAAAAATACAATACGGCTGCGAAAATGTTTCTTTGGCTTGGCTTGGCTAGTGTGTGTTTCGTTTCGTTTCGGGCCAAACAAAAACTGTGACAAGGCACAAAAGAACGGCGCGGCGATGGAAAAAAGCAAAAAAAGAAAAAATGGCCAAAACTAAAACAAATATTCAGCAGGAGGCAAACTTTATTTCGGTTTCAATTTGCGATAAAAACAGCGACAACAGTCGCCAGGGCAGCGGCAAATGAAATTTAACAACTCGACGAGGAGCGAACTCGAATGGGAAATGCAATGAGAAGGGGAATTGGGGGCCGAGCATGGTACCGAGGAAAGGATAAGGCAGGACATCGGGGGCGACTTGGCACAAAAGACGAGAAATGCATTTCCCTCGCTGCAATTGCTGTCGTTGCTTGTTTTTGAACATTCATAATAAATTTTGCGCTGTGAACCTTCTTCGACAGCAAAAACAAAAGGCGAGGAGGAATATCCTTTTTTGCTGCTAGTTTCTCTTCTGCTCATAGCTCTCTTTTTTTTCCCTGACGCCGCCTCCAACCAGTTGAAATGTAACGGATGTTAGAGTTGCGCACTGAAAATTATATATAAACAGGATATGACAGGCAGGAAGCCGAAGCCGTTGCCCTCTGGCCCCGCCACACTCCCTAACTCCTGCGAAACTCCCCCTAGATTTTCAACCCAAGTCGAAGTGCATTGCTAAGCTTTTTCTTTGCCTTTCCCTATATTTTTAGTTTTTCCTCTGCCTTCCTTTTGGCCCCTCTTGCTGCTTGAATTTTAATGCCAAATGGCATTCCGGATTGAGCCAGGACTTGGTCTCGGACCAGAGGAATACGAGACTAGCTTCGGATCTGCCGCTGGCCAGGACTAAACGGCTATCAAGGGAAACAAGTTGAGAGGCGGCAAGTGACAAGAGTAGCAGGAATACGGGAATTCTGAGAAGGATATTGTGTCCGGCGGCGTTGTTTCATATTTAACTTGGTCTATATTTATATATATAAATTGAAAGTGCCTTTTATATTTAAATAAGTTTTTTGTTTGGCAAGGAAACGATTAAGAGAAATCTTTTCTATGCAAACAAATAAAGATGAGAGCTTAATAAACACTTTAAAAGTTGCAGAATAAATTCTGGAAAAACTACTTACTTACTCTTCAATTCTTAATGTAATTATAATATTTTTTTTTCTTTAAATGTACGCTTAAAATGGAATAATGAAACAGAATAACAGATAAGAACTTTCTTTAATGTTATCTCTTGTAAACTCCTTTGTTTTCAACATTTACAAGAGAACCTAAACCCCCTTTTTGCTCTTTTTCCGCAAAATAAACTTACTCAACTGCATTTTAAGTGGATGAGCAACAAAAAGCCCCATATACTAGATAGTGTCTAGGTACGGATAAAGTGCGAGTACTACTCCTTTTGCTATATTTTATACAAGTATAAACACAAGTGCTCGGCTCCCATAAATCACGCATACGCACTGTGGCCCACTGTGGCCTGACGCAAGAGGAAAAACTATAAATAAGCCAGACGACACTATAAACAACAAAGAAAAAGTGGCAAAGGATATGTCTGGCAGGATGGAGTTTATAGCCGAGATGGATAAGCCATAATGCCGCCTTAATTAGTCATACGAGAGATGCTTTTTATTCCCAACTTAAACTTGAAAATCAAAACATCAAAAGGCGGGAGGGATTGTGATTTTTGGGGCACAAAGACCTGCCTTGCCTCTCTGCCTTATTTATATACTTGTACACATATACAAGTGTATTGAACAACTTTATCCAATTTCTCGTTTTGCGCTGAGACCAGCACATCGCGCATAAGCACGTACAAATCGCATTTCTTAGGCTCCTTCCTGCCGCTTCCCCGCTTATCCTTTTTTATTTTTGCCTCTGCATGTGGGCCAGGCTTTGGTTGTTTAGCTGTCAGATTTACTTGTCTCACTGGGTCGCCGCCTGAATATCCTGGCTGCTGGATGTGTATGTGCGCTATAAATCGACAGCTAAATCTGCAAAAACATTGATAAGACAAGCGACATGCCAATGCGGCCAAAGGCATTTGCCTCTCCCCCCTCGTCGCCTCAGATTTAACCCGAAATACCAAAACGAACCGTAAATGTTTAGCCAACTTGCTGCGAAATTGCTTTTCGATTTATTTTCTTCTAGGCGTATATGCGAGTAGATTTGTATACGAGTATATATGCATGTCCGACAAATTGTTGAGCCAGAAAAGAGCCCCCGCCCGAGAAGGCATTGTGACAAATTAGTATTTAGGCATTTGTTGTTGCTGCGCTGGCACAAATTATGAGATCCTTATCGTCATCACTCTGATTGAGTAATAACCCGAGTGAGAGATACAATGTTTGCCAAGAGAGATGGCGACAAAGATATGCAGTTTTGGCAATTTTGGCCTGGAAACTGGGCCAAATTGGTTTGGTTTTGCTGCTTGTCGGGCTATTTTGAGCATATAAAATTGCTCAAATATTTGGCAAGTTTCTGGATGCTTATTTAAGAGAAAATTATGAAAAAGTATTGCAAACATTTCAATTAATTATTTATCACTTAATAGGCACTGCAATTTTTTCTTTGAGGTTGTGTAAAACGAGATGTTCAACATATTTACAAATTAATTTCAGCAATTTATTATGTATTCGGATTTTTGTTAAGCCTTTTTATTATTATTGTGTGTACTTGGTATTGAATATAGCAAGTTGACCTATAAATATTGAGTTGAATTGTTTCTAGATGGACTTAATTGTTAGTTTGTTATTTAATACTTGTTCCAGACTAAATCTTTTGCATTTCTGCCGTTAAGAAATCACTTTAAGTACTGAATGCTGGCATACGAAATTAATATTCGGTAATTTATTTTTAGTTCATAAATAAAAGGATTATTAAAAATCTCTTAAACAATTTAAGGCTTAGGCTTAACCGGACTTAAGCCCCCAAACTATGTAGAGCTATTTTAAAAATATCCCCGGATTTATCCCCGAATCGCAGAATTTATTCCGAATTTAAGGATATAGAAACCGAACTCACCTAGTGTCTTGGTCCATTGGGCGGTGGGTCGCCAGTCGGGATAGTGCTTGGGGAAGAGTTCGCGGGTCCAGTAGGTGTGCAAGACGACCTTGTAGACGGCCAAACGGTCCAGGGTGCAGCCCGTTTGGGGTGCCGGCTGGGTGGCGGGGGGCGTGGCCAGCGCGGGCGTGGGATTGACATTCGAATTAAGATTCGGACTCTGATTGGGATCGGACGTGTAGTAGTAATTACGATTCAGATTGGAATTGGAATTGGGATTGCCATTCGCATTTGCATTTGGAGCGGCGAACTTGATGTCGTTTTGCTCCTGCTCCTGTTCCTGTTCCTGTTGATTCTCCACACTGTAGGCGTATATGCCCGGATTGGAGATGAAGGAGGCGCCATAAGAACTAATGGCATCCGTTCCAGTTCCAAGAAGACACACTCCCAGGAGGTGCAGCGGCAGCAGCAGGAGGAGTGGAGACTCCCATTTCGGTGTCGCTCTCATTTCGCCAAATGTGCTAATTCTCTCGTTCCGTACCCTGGCCCACTCTCACGCTCCGTCGCTCCGTCGCTGCGTCGCTTCGTCTCCGTATCCGTTTTGGTCTATCCTTCGCCGGCGTTTCGGGGCTATTTTTGTTTTGATATAATTTATATTTCTCGCTTTCTTGGTCGCTCTTGTCGCTTACACTTCACATTTGCCTTCGGGGGCCGTGTCGACGACGCTTAAAAATAAATGCACACACACGCACGCACTTACGCACGACACTCACATATTTATTTTTGGTTTCTTCAACTTTGTATGCTCGGCGTTTTCTTCACTTTTTGGACTTTTGGCGCGCTCAGCCACCAATAAATTCGATATGTGTGCGCGAGTGGAACGACCAGATGTTTGCATCCAAGTATCCAAGTTTACCGTTAGCAATCCGCCCGCTTTGAGAGTTCGTTGCGGACTGAGCAAATGTTGCGGCAGGCAAACGAAAACAGAGGCAGCTCAATGGGGGAGAGAGAGTGCTTTGCAGACTGGCAGAGAGCGAGAGAAAATTAACCACTGGTTAGGTGACAGCGAGGGATAGCACTCTCTCCCCTCTGTTGTTGGGGAAATTCTTATTCAAACTGTTGTTGTGGTAGAACAAGAATAATGGAACAGCCTGTTGAGCCTGCTGCTAACGGTGGTTGCTTTGGCTTAGTTGTTGTTGTTCTTGGAGCTCTGTTTGTAGCTTCGGTTAAATATTAATGTTAACGAGTTAACATTTTCTGTTAAGTGTGACCATTAATGGAAACTGGAAGTCCTGAGTAATTTGTAGAAATAAATCATTGGTAAATAGAAGTTCTCTTATAAATAATATTTAAAAAGTCAATTACAGTCTTTTAAATTTAAAATCAAAGCTAAACACAGATAGAACACACAATTTCAACTTTATTAAGTATTAAATGTATATCCCAAGCTAAACAATGCTTTTGTTTCAATTTATAAACTCCACGTTATAAACTTTCCCCATAACTATGCAATTTTTATTTCTTTAAGCCCCCAATCACCACAGAAAATCTCCCATATTTCGCATATTAATATTTGAAATATTTTAACCCTGGAAAATCCTACATACAACTTATATGTACATAATATAAAGTAAGTGAATTTGACTCCCGCAAACACTTGACATTTCCCCAGACGAACGCAGTCACATTGTTGGCTTAACCCCCGACTGCGATTAACCCCCTGTGATTACCGCTCGTTGCCGATGATTGCCGCAGGCTTAGTAGCATTTATTGCACATTTCCTTTCTGTAGTCTCTGAATGTCAGCGTTAATGAGGCGGGCTTATGTGTGTATGTCCTCTACTCTACACTTTCTATATATCCATCTGATTCCATCTGATGTGTGTTTGTGACGGCTCAGCTATTACTATTGTGCTCGAACAATGGGAACAATTTCCGATTAAAACCAATTGAAGCACTTTAATTGCTACAATTCAATTAAACAACACGCTAATGGCAAGCGAACTATCGATTTATTGAGTGGTGGTTGGGTACCGGTCACCGGTTAGCGGTCGGCGGTCTGTCGTACATAGTTCTTTTAGAACTTCCCTCGAACCCCCATTCCCGATAATTGTCATTGCCATTGACATGTGCCTCCGGCGGCGGCAATTACCCCCGGAAGCCATCAACCCACGCCGAACCACTCGCATCTTCAGGTGGGAGCTTCCTCGAAACTTGGACACACACAATTATGTTGCACTTAAATGAGTTGTACGTGTCCTGGCCAAATGTCCGTGTTCTGTGTCCCTTATAGATGGTGTCCTACGATACGCTTGGGTACTTCGAAGCACTCGAAAAATAATTGTTTTAAATTAAATAAAAAATGTTAAAATTTAAGGTAATTAGGTAATTAAATTAAAGGTTAAGGTTAGCTCAAAATAAACACTTGGGAATTATAAATAATTTTTGGGTTAATCTGTATATTTGGTCCAAAAACTAATTGGGAATTATAAGCAAATATTGCAGAAATACAGAAGATGGGAATTATAAGATAGTTTTATATTTTTGGTGAGAAAACTAATTAGGAATTATAGGGAAATGTGATAGGAACACGGGACTTGGGAATTAAAGGTACATACTTCCTCAGAGTAAATAAAGTTTATATATTTTTATTTAATTTTTTAAAGGGTCCCCCTTACAGATAGTAACTTCACAAACTTCAAATATATTTTCATAATATTAGAATATTTAATTTCAATTTCCCCCAGTGTATGTAAATTGTGAGTGCGTGAAATTTATTGCAGTTAATAATAATTGTCCATTCTACTTGAACGACGACCACAACGATAATGTGTTTCCCCCCGCCCTTTTGGCCGTGTCTCTAACCGCTTGTGGTCAATTATAAGCGGACACTCCGCCATTTGTCTTAGACGTGGTCAATGCCAGGTTGGCTAGCTGCCCTTTGGGTCTTTTTATGGCTCTTTAAATGCCGGCCATTAGTTAAGTGCGTTATATACAAATACACAGAACAGAGCCTGAATTTATTCAAATGAGGTGCTAATGTCCGTTTTGCGTAATGGAAATGACCAAAGGAAGATAGCTACAATTGTCATAATTGTAATAAAAAAATTATTTATATATACTTATTTATATTATTTTAAGAACTTGGTAAGTAGGCAGAAAAGAATGTCCGTGTTCTGAAAGAAATTACCAATATCTGCTATTATTAAATGTAAGAACTTGGCAGAACTTTAAAGAAATAAAATTTAAATATAAAGTATATAGGTATTTGAAAAGAATATTTAAAGTATTCCTAGAAATAATATTACATTCCAATTAAACTTAAAAATAACACTTTAACTAATATATATTCAGAAATACTCCAAATATATTAAATATTTTTAACCTAAATTCAATTAATTTGTCCGCAAATAATGGGAAATTTTCTCCGCTCTTCCTCTGCACAGCGCATGAGTTTTCTCTCGCTCATTTTCCTTGCTCTCACTCTCTGGGCTTTTCCCTCTACTAGTTTCGCTCTCATTTTTCCCACCTGAGCAGACAAGACATTTGTGTTTGATTGTCGGCAAAATACGAATATAATCCATTCAGTAAAAGGAAAATCCCAAATACATGAACCAGAAGAGACAGAGACAGTTTGAAACTGCAATGAAAGGGAATGGTTTTTTGGGGGCGAATTTCGATGGTCCGCCGCCTCATGAGCCACCAGCAAACGGCAAAAATTCCTAATAAAGTTGGCATTTTCCAAACAGACACGCAGACGTGCAGACAAACAGGATCCGTATACCCTGTACACCTGTACAGTGGTACACCCCCTAATATTTACCCAGCTTTACCTGTTCGTTGTTGCTTCTATTGAACGCCGTACACAAAAAGCAACCAAAATGCAACCACCACCTTTTCCGCCAGCCGGCGAATGTCGATGCATTTCCTCTTCGATGGGTGGCATATTTGCATAAAAACTATGCATTTGCTTCCTATTTTTTTGACTTTTTTTGTAATAAACAAATCCACTAAAAATCAAACAACAAAATACGGCTGCTGGGTGTCGTTCCTTTCCGTTCTGTGGAATATCATCAGAAAGTCAGGATACTTGAAATATCTCACTGTCACTCAAATCACACATTTGCATGTTGCATCTGCTTTTTGAAATACTTTCTAAACTCGGTTTCTGGTTAGTTTTTGGAATGGTTTTCTAGATTAATGAATAAAATTCAGATGTCTGGACACTTTCTTAATTATGTCAGTATTACCAATGCATTGGTAGAAAAATAAATCCTTTTGTAAACCTAAATTCAAAGCTGGAAGGATCTGAAAGTTTTAGACTTTTAGTGCTTAATTATACTAATTTAATCTCATGGTACCTTTAATTCGATTCAACAATATACGTGGCTCTGGATAAAGTAACTTATATATTTAACTTATTTATTAAAGATTAAACTACATTTTTGATCTTAATAAATTTGAAGAGATCTAATGTGGTTTTTCTTGTAGCGTCGCTTTCGCAGAGTGAGTGTGACCAGTCCCGTTTATGTTAGAATGTGCCAGCGTTGCCAGATGGCAAAGTTAGATCGCCACAAAGTCTTTTATAATTAATAATTTTTAATAGTTTGTAATAATTTATCCTTTATTAACAATAAAGACCATGCGTTTAACATTTAAAATACATAGATTATTTTTAAATATTTATGTTTATCTTAAGCAATCACTTTTAAAAATCACTATAAATATAGTCAGCTTATAAAGGCCTATATATTTCATAAAATGACTGTCATGTAGGTAATTAATCAAATGAGTGGTCATTGGTATAAAAAAGAAGAAGGGAATGGGTGGACTTAAAAACCCGCCGAGGAAGTGAGTGAGTTCATTAAAAATGCTTTGCCACCCGCTCTAATTCCACAAATCATTCTCGCTTAAGTCGCCCTAATCCAGTGCAACGCCAAAAATTTGTCAGTTTCCGCAGGCTTAGCGCATAATTTATGTTCTTCGGCGGTGGTCAGCGTCGTATATACGCATTTACATAAACAAATAGAGAGCGAGAGATATGATATAAATAAATAAAACTTACACACATTCTCGCTTGCTTTTTGTTTTTGCTTCGCTGGCTTATATTTTATGGATTTAGTGGGGGAATGCAATGCGCCAGGAAATTCAATGATTTGATTTTTGTATGCTGATGACGTAACACTTACTGCCCATTGATCTATTTTAATGCAAATTAAATGGAATAACATTTATTTTCGGTCAGTCTGTCCGTGGCTAGATTTCATTAGCTGCCCGCCGCCTGTGCCAAAAAATCCATTGGAAATCAATTAAAAAAACATATTTGTGTAAAAGAGCAGCGCAGTCGTGTTAGTTTTTCTCTCTCGATTCTTTTTGCACAATTGTCTGACCACGAATAATATAATTTCAATTAGGATTTTGGGATCGCAGCTGCTGGGACACTGAAAACGCATTCTATATTTGGCGGTAATTATGCGGCGGCTGCAATTTCGAGCGATTTAACTGACCAAGTTGGCTTTTGTCATCATCGCTTTGATTCAATTAATTTTGCACGCGGCCATAATGAGGCGAACAAAGCGAGCTAGGAATCTCCGCCGCCGCCCGAGGACACTGATTATATAGGGGGGGGTTTCGGGTACCCTATAATTGATTTTAAATTAAGTGGAAATAGGTTTGATGCACGCGACAAAGGACTTGTTGTGTCTATCGGATTAGTCGCGGTGCGGGAAATGAGGTGTCATAACTTATTCAAATCCTATTTGATTTGAATATTGAAAAGCGTTTTTATGTTGGTTTTAACTAGTTTTTTTTTTATTAAAGGATATATTTTAATAATAAGGAAGGAATGAGAAACTAATCATTTTTAATTTGTAAGACTTCAAATTTTTGTTTATACTAAATTTTTCAATCGGAACCTAATGATCGCACTTTTGATTCGTGCCCGATCGATAAGTGTTTCTAATCGATATTTACATGTGTTACCTTATCTCTAAAATATAATGTAATGTTTACACTATTAATAAATGTTTCATCAAAATTAAGTTAATTTAAAAGAAGAATATTGTCCGAAATATATATTCCTGATCACTGAAATCTGCTTTATGGCTTAAAGACTTGACATTTACAATTAGTATCCTTTAAATTTCAGTTTCAGTGAGTCTCAGATTGAGTTCTCAGGTAATAACTCCCCCCAAAAGGCATGCAAAAGAGAAAAAACTTGTTTTTTTGTAACCCTTTACTGGCCTTCCCACCCACTAAAACCCACTTGCAGCGACTTTCCGGCTGAGCTTAATTAAAACGCAGGGTCACGTAGCCACTGTCTAATCCAATCCGGGGCCAGGAGGAGTCCTGCCTGTCACTTTGGCAATTCCTTGGCTCATGCCCGATGGCATTTCGACTACTTTGTGAGCGAGGGAAGAAAACCAAAAAAAAAGGAAAGCAGGGAAAACGAAAAGCTAATTTGGGTTTTCCTTTCTGCATTTCTGCCCGCCTGCCATTCGGTTCCAGTCGTTGCCGTGGACTGTGTCAAAGTGAATGCCAAATGGAGGAATTGCATTTCCAAACATTTGCGCAACATTAATTGCATAAATTTTAGTGGGGGCGGGGGCGTGGCAATTTAAAGAGCGAAGGAAAAGTCATTAAAATGTAGTCACAGGCCACGCACCCTTGACTGCTCGCTCTCGCTCTCAGAATTTTCACCGCTCGTCTGTCCGTCCGTCTGTCTGTTAGTCTGTCTGTGCCATAATTTTATGCCTAACTGTGTCAGCTCCTGGCTTTCCTTTCTTTCTGCTCTCCTGCACTCGCCAAGTGCTCATGCATAACGCATTTTTGCGCAGCTAAAAAGTGTGCTATGAAAATGTAACTCAAACCTGTTGCCACGCCCATGCTATGCCCACCACCACCAAGGGCCTCCCTTTAAATCGGTCGTCATTTCATTAAAATGCACACCGAATCCTGCAGGCGCAACAGCCACCTTTTAGCGCTATTTTCAATGCAATGCTCCTCCTCCTCTTTTTTTTAGCCTGGATATTAAATTTAGCGTTGAAAAAACGCTTTTCCAGGCTTCTAATTATGACTCAAAAAGAAGTAAATGCTTATAGGATACACCCAAAAAAATCGTCATGGAAACTATACTGTTGTTACATGAATTCTATACTTTTGAGTATATTAAAAGACTTAATAATGCTTATTAATTTAATATATAATAATAACAAAAATAATACTAATCTGTGCCAAGACTAGAGAAAAATCACTAACGCGACAAACAGAAAATTACTAAACTCCAGCTAACGCGATATGTTATTGAGTATTCAGTGTAGGTTTGTGTAAAAATAATACTGGAAAAAGTATAAAAACTATACTACTAATTATACATTTGATACTATTAAGTATTAAATATATACTAAATACGTTTTAAATTAAAACTCTTGTTTGGTGAAACGATTTTTTACCCTAGTTTTATGTTTTTGTTTTCCTTTTTTGTACAGTAATTATATTTGTTATTAACCCAAAATAGTTTATATTATAATTCTCAACTTTCTGTCATTTTCATCGTAGTTCTTCAGTGGTAAAAACTTTCAAGCATCACCTAGTTTAAAACAAATATTTAATAAACGCTGCCGAAAACATGCTCGCCTCATTGTTGATTCCCAGCCAGTCCTCTTATCGCTTTTCGCGGTTGGCTGCCACAATCAATTGTTAAGAGAAAACCGATATTTTTCGCTGTTATTATATTTGTGTGACAGTTTCGCCAACAATTTCCTGGGCGCCGTCGCCCACACATTTCTCCGATTTTGGCCCACAAGTCATTCGGCGAAATGTGAACGCACTCACACGATAATTTTCAATAAATAGTTCCAAATCATTTCGCGGGCTCTAGTCCCCGACAGAAGGCAGAGGGAAGTCTTCCTGGGGCACCGCCTGCCACTGATGCCTGGCACGTGACTTCTAGCGCAAGTCGAGGACAATAAAAGGGATATTCCGGAGCGGCGCCTTTCAGCTCCTTCGGCACGCATTTCATCGCACTTGCCACTGACAGGGGGGAGGCGTCGAACAAAACAAACATTTATTATTAGAACAACGACTTTTTTTGGCATTGCTTTTTTTGCTTTTCGAACCAACACACACATCCTCTCGCACAATCCTTAGCCAAATGAATGGGCCAACATATTGGTTCCTTGGGCTCCTTGAGAAGCGGCCAAAGTGCTGGGACAACAACAATCACGTAGGCATAAAAAAACAACAGCGACTACCACAACTACGGCAGCAATTAGCCTGTCAGGCAATTAAAATGCAAAAATTGCCGTTGACACAGGCCGAGAAGGAAGCCGAGAGGAGCTGAAAGGAGGATGAACATGAGGCCTTTCCTGCGAGAAAGTACGAAAGATAAGGGGAATCCAAGGCCTGATACAGTGGTTTGAGTCCTTGTGAATGGCAGAAATTGTTAAAATTAATTAAGTTTCTAAAGCAATTAAATTTGTATTTTTTTAAGAAGCCTTATAACCTCCTTAAAAAAAATTCTCCATAGTTTAAAAGTTTTAGAAAAATAAATTTGTAAGTATCTGTGCTTGTTTTAAGAATAAACTTAGGTTTGTCCCTGCTGATCAGTTCCTTTAAGCATAAAATGTTGCTTTATGTCCTGCAAAAAGTAAAGAAAGTAAGCATACTAAATAAAGTAAATCCAAAACCAATTTCACTTAGTAAGGACACACTTTCGAGACACTGTATATTCCGGGACATGTGCCAGGTGAAAGCAATGAAAGCCAGAAAAGACAGAGAGACGCAAAAAGGAAGGGGAAGCCGCCTGACTGTGCGCTCAATTTACTTGTCGCCCCACATAATTCCAAGAAAATTTCGAATAATCCACGGCTAGCTGGGAAGACAGAAACTCCAGCTATATATACACAAAGTGCACACAGAAATATCCGCGAAAACTGCACAACAAAGTGTGCTTGGAAAATTGCTAATTACGCGATTGCCGTGATTTTGGCATTGCATATTTCAAGATGCTTCTCCTGCAGTTGTCGCTGTTTGTAATTAAAACGGGTTTATGGGGGGCGGAAAAGCGGGGGAAAAGCGGGCAGGTCGTTGGCTGTTCGCTGGAAAATATGGCAAATATTTAATAAGCGCTGCAGCTACAAATTAAGCGCAAATATTTGGACGCGTAACAAGTCGAATAGAATATTATTAAATTTTTCTAACGCTTGACAGAGGGCAACCTCTGCAGTGAGGGAAAGTTGCTTAATATTAAATTAAATAATATTTGGTTTACTTTTACATAAAATTAGTTTAGCAAAAAACTAAATATTAATTTTTGTTGTAAGTAAATGTGTTAAACACAAAAAACATTCTTGTTAAAAATGTTTAGGTTTTTGTTCATTTTAGATCCTCAGAAACTACAAATTATATATTAAACTTATAATGACTTTCAAATGTAAACTAATGATAACTAGACATAGCAGAAAATATTGATTTATTACATATTGATTTAAAATGCAGAAAGTTTTAATTAAATTTATTTATAAAATAAGTCCCAGAAATCTAGTTTACATTTATCTTATTAAAAAAAAGTAAGAATTAGCCTTTCTTCCGCCAAATCGAGGCCAGACCGTGTCCCATTCACCCTCTCAAAAAAAAAAGAAAACTACAAAAAAGAATAGAAAACAGAAAATACATAAAATAAGAGCGACAACTCATTTAGTTCTACAGAATCATGCCTCAGTTGACGTGAATCACTCACTCAAGCACTCGAGACAACAACGGCGAGGCGCGGAAAACTATTTTTGCGTCAGCAGCCGCCGTCGCCGCCGCTGCGTTGGAGGCAGATGCTCCGCCAAGACCAAGGCCTATTAGCTTTGACCCAACTGCTCGTGGGGATTGTGGGTGGTGGTGGGGAGTGGCAAGTGGCCGGGGCAGTGGAAATCCATTCTCCCCTCCGCCCAGCTGACTCTCAAGTTGTCACTTAAGAAGGTCTAAGTGCGGTTCTGTGTGGTGAAGATGGCACGGCAAAGCCAAAGGCAAAATGCGCGGAAAAACCAAAGAGCGCAGAAAATGAAAATGAAAACTTTCTGAATTGCTCATTAGACACGCTAGTTTTTTCTTTTTTTTTTTATTTCTCTTTTTATGGTAGGGAAAAAAATAAGGGGAGAATTGCCCCTCTGGCAGCATGCTTTGAGTTTTCTCAACATTTTACAGCTCCGAGGGGGAGAACAGGTAAAGGTGATTTTGAATGAGGGAAGCTGCTGTCTAGTTATGGAATTGTTTCTGTCACGTTGAGCACCTGACATATATATATGATCTAATGAGCACAGAGCAGGGATGCAGAGTGTCCACAAAAAGAACCAACAATGTCAAGGGAGTCTACAACCAATAATTATGAAAGAAGCTAGAAGGATGTATGGAAAAAATCGTACAAATAAAGGATTTAATTCGAAATGAAGGCAAGAAAATATGCTACTAGAAATAACATTTAAATTAAATATTTTTGAAGACAATTTAAGATTGAATTTAAAGGGAGGTTGATTGTTAAAGGGTTTATTATTATACCTGTTGATGAATAATAATAACCTTTTTGATTTTGTATCCTTTATTTTGAATTAAATACAAAAATGCTTCAGCAAGGATTTTAAGTTTACTAAATATATTTATTATATAGCAAAGAATTTACCTATAGTTTAGCAAATAAAATAAATACCACAAAGAACTCAATAAAGACTAAGCTGAAAATGTCTTTGCTATGTTTGAAGATGATTCTACAATTTATTAATATTGATTTAAGGAGTTTGTAAAATCTATTTTGTATTGTGAATACCATAATATAAATTCAATCTCTTTTCTGTATTTATCTTGTTTCATTTTTAAACAAACTTTCCCCTTTGACGTGTGTGTTAACAGTTTAATCAATTTTAGCTTGACACGAATGCTTCACGCCTAATAAATCAAACAATCGAAAAACAAATTGTTTTCATTGCATCGGCAATATTGGCAACCTTGCTGTCTTCATTTTGGGGCAAAATACAAAATACGAAAAAAAATATTGTTTACAGCATTGCATGTCAAGGTTCTTATGTTGCGGGCACACCCTTCCACTCGAATATATATTTACAATGCTATCCGTATGCCACTTTTGTTTGTTGCACTCGAGATTTCGAGATCTTTTTTTATTTATATTTTTATTTCAGTGTCCCCGCAATTGTGTCAGGCGGCGGCGGCGGCACTTCAATGTCGAGAGGGTTGGGAAAATGCAGAGGGCAGGGCGCTGCGCTGGTCCCTCGTTTCCTATCTGGGCATCGCTTTGATGTTGCAAGTATAACAAAATCCAACAACTGGGTTAATGGCACAAGCATTCTGTTCATCATTTCCCTGCTGGTTGTTGTTATTTTTCGTTATTTTGTCGAACAAATCCCCGTGCCATGTCCATGTCCCAGCAGGCAAACGACACCCACGTGGAAAAATCCGGGAGAGCAAGTTTTCCGTTTTCCCTGGCATGTGCGTTGCTCAGCTCAGGTCTCTCGGTCCCCTCCGAAAAAAACATTTATCATGTTCAAATTTTTCCATGTCTTCGTTTTTCTTCATTTTTTTTTCTATTTTGCTGTGTTGCCGCTCCTAAACATGACAACAAATATTAAATTTCATGTTTTGTCAGGCGCAACCGAGAAAGTGACAGGAGAGAGTCGAATGATGAAGGGAAAGCGGGGAAATTTCACCAACTCTCAGCATGTAGTGGTAGTAGGAAGTAGGTGCCAGCATCTTGTCAAGTTTCTAGGCGCAATATATTAAGTAGCCAGGAAATAAATGAAAATCAAGTCCTATTTATGGGAAAGAAGATCGTGAAATACTCTGAGATTTTATGAAAAAAATCTACAAATTTATTAAACATATTTGTAGAGAAAATAAAAAGACAAGAAATCTTTGGGCACCGGAATTTCCCTAATTAGATTTATTAAATATAATTAATTGCCTTTTTGATAGCTTAAAATTTTGTGTAGCTTTAAGGGAGCCTTAGAAATCTGCATTGACTTAAAAGAATTAAAAAGGAGTCCTAAAAGTTTGCAAGAAATATTTCACTTAGAAAAATCTATTATATTTAAGTTCCTTTATTTAAAAAAAAAATAAAATTTGTAAGGGCTTAAATATATTTTTAATACTAAAAGCAATTGAATAAATTAATCATAAATTCCATGTGCTTATTAAATGTTATTTTTTTGCAAAAAAACCTACAAATAGTGTATTTATATGTTTCCAGGTAAGAAAAAATAAGATTCCGACGCTAGAATAAAAAGAGCCAAGGCCTAGATTGACAGTTAATAAAGTGGCGACAAGTTACCGCCTGGGTGGCTCCTTCTTCTCCACTGGTTTGGGGGTGCTTCAAGCCAGAAAAAAATGTCCAGGAAAAAACAGGGGAAGGAAACGTGGCAACAGTGGCGTTGACAACTTGACCCAATGTGTGTGACAACTGGTCGAGAAAGTTTCAAATTTCAGGTTACGTGGGGTAGAAATTAAAAAATTGCCAAAGTTGTCAATATAACTGAGAGCTGAACTTTTTGTTTTGCAATGGGGTGGAGGGCAGGTTAAGCCAAAGGCTATAAATCTTAAGGTAACCAAATGAAAAAGGACAAACTGCGAGGTCAAGTCAAGGGAAGCCATTTAATTTGAAATTGGTGAGGGGAACTTTGCAAATTAATTGGATTTCGGTTGTATAATTTTTTTTTTAAGAATAAGTTGAAAACGCACAAGGAAACAAGGTTATTGCTAGCCTTGTACTAAAATTCCCAAAGATAATACAAATGAAATTCCCTTTTTATTTGCTGCTATGATAATTACTAATTTTTTCACTACACTTTGTCTAATTTTACTTCATTTATTTTTAAATAGAATTAAACGTAACAAAAGCGAGAAACTTAAACACTTTCCTCAAAGGACTTTACCATTAAAAGAGCATAAATAATGTCATATTATAGTGAATAATTACAGTTGTCAGCTTAGTGGGTAGAAATCCATTCCCAACCCCTCAACCGGTCCCTTACAAAAAGGGCAATTAAAGCTGAAAAGGCAGGCGACAAAGGCAGGCGGCAGGAGTCGTCGAGACACCGACACGGACATGGACACGGAAAAGGGGCGTCCGGATAATTATGGCATGCTGAAGTGTTCCTCCAGTTTTGGCCGAGAGTGTAACCCAATATAAAGGCCATTTATCATGGTGCGTGTGCACAAGTGGAGAGTGTAGATGGAGATCCTATGCGGTTGACTGTTGCTAATAAATTACGGCATGCTGTGGACATGTGCCGCCAAGAGCCAGCCGGTAGTCAGTAGTCAGTAGTCAGCCCTTGGGAGCCGGCAAGGTCCTGCCGTTGACAGTTTTAAATTGCAAAAGCGTTGGCGGTTTCCAGTTTCCAGTTGGCAGTCCCTATAGTTCCGTTCCCTTCGCCCTATGCCTTTAGCTAATTAAGCCAAAAACTAACATTTGGCAAATGCATCTGCGCGGCGCTGTCATAATTCGCACTCACTTCTTACCGGCCTTTTAATTGGCCTCGACCGGATTTTGGCCCAAATTAGCCACCAAACAAATGGCCCATCAAAATCAAATTTGTTATTTATGGTCTCGGTCTCGGTCTTGGTCTCGGTTTCGGGTCCCCTGCCCTACCCCCACTTGACACTTGGCATCCCTCTGAGTTATTTATTTATTTATTTGCACGATTCGGCCTCAAACAGAAAGAGAAAAAAACCTGTGCTCATTTTTCATTTGCCAGCCTCTTGAATTACGCCAATTATGTCCTGACAGCCTCAAGTTTTCCCTCTCAACGTGTGCTTGTTTGCCAAAAAAAAAAAAAAAAAACAGAAAAAAAAAGCAAAGAAAAAGGAAAAGCCTTCGAGTGTTCCTGTTGCCAGGGACCCGCTCTCTAATCTCTGGGGTTCCCCTTGATTTTCCTCCGATTATATAAATGCTGCGAATAATGCCAATATCAATATGAATTGCTGGCAGCACCCCCATATCGGCTTCCAATCGTGTCCAGACATTCTTGGACGAATTCGAATGTTGGGCATCTCGATGGAACATAGCGCTTAACATTGAAAAGACACAGCACGCCACTTTCGCCCTTCGGCCTGGCCGCTCACGTGCCCTTTATATGGATGGGAAAAGACTAAAGCATGAGGATAAGGTTACGTACCTTGGCGTAACCCTAGACCGCCGACTTTGCTGGAAGGGGCAGATTGACCGAGTCTGCGGATCAGCAAGGACAAAGCTTGAAAAAATGGATTGGCTCCTTCGTTCTGATAGCGGTCTATCACTCCATGCCAAGGTGCGATTATTTAAAGCCATTGTCCTTCCGACACTGAACTGGGGGATTACATGCTGGGGCACCGCTTGTGACTCTTCACTTAAAAGGGTGCAAACATGCATAACGA